>JAPKLW010000517.1:0-75568 GCA_026898455.1 Plectranthus barbatus
CCATAACTTCCACTTCCGAACTCCGATTGACCCGATTCCAGTTGCGTTGGAGAGCTAACTCAAAGCATCATCCATTGCCATGCACCAATAGCTCGAATTCCTCTTGTGGAAGAACTCTTCATTGCTACTCTTACACGTCACTGCTTTCGGAACGGTTTTCTCATGAGTTTAGGCCTAAAAACCTGCATAAACATCAAAACACACCTAAAACCACCTAATATTGACATCATGCATAAAATATATATATAAAATCAATAAATCTACATAAAATAATATAAAAATAATATAGATAAGTGGGTGAAATAATGAGCTTATCAAAAAGACAAAGAGGGAAGAAAGAAATATGTTGTTCTCCAAATTAGATCTTCAGATCTGTATCCCAGTGCTGTTCAGATCAACTAATGGTGAGAACTCCGTAGATCTATGGTTTGAGCAGGACCAGAATCAAAATTCTCCTCCCTTTGAAACAGGATCGGCGTCCCTCTCTCTCTCTCCTAGGTTTAGTGTGTTTCAACTGTGTTAGAACTTATGAGAGAGAGCTGTCTATTTATAGACCTAGGGTTGTAAACCCTAATGGGCTCCTAGGCTCAATTCAGCACACTTTCCTTGGGCCAGACCTGGGACCTAATGCAAATAATAAAGTGGGCCTATAAATTAATTAATTCCTATGTCCACAACCCAGGACACAATTAATTAATTAATATTAATTCTTTTTCACCACATAATTAATACAGACCTACCCCTTTATTACCACGTTATGAGAACGGGCTGCATTAATTGAGAATCCCCATATTTAAGGTTACCGGGCATCCATTAATTAATCGGAGCCTCTGACAAGCTCTAACTACAATTAATTAATATCTTATTATTCCTGAGTAGTACCATTCAATCCTTATCACTCGTGCCTGAACTTAATCAGCCTGCAGGACTTTGACACGATGAATGTTATTGAGCTCCTTAGGGAATGTCCCCATCCTATTACTCGGATATGGTTACCTAAACCCAGTCTCAGGCGGTACTTCACGAACTGTTGTTACCCAAGATGATGATATATGAGCACGTTACTTAGGCTGTCCACCATGGCAAGTCAAAGCAACAGTCAACCCGTGCAAACCCCTGAACCTTCGTTAGGGTTTGGACTCAATCAATATAACGAGATCTTGTATTTGCTGATGTAAGACAGACGAATACATCTCACTGTGGTCCATCAATACGCCACCTCTGCGTACCAGCATATCAAGTAACCAAGAAAGACTACTTATTCCGACAATGCCGCAGCCATCCGGACAGACGTATCCTCATACGCTGTCTCGGTTGTGATCAGGTTTATGTCTCACTAGGTCAAGTGATCATACTGTCTTCTGCGATCTACAACACACCGTATGATCATCCTTATCGGTGAGACAAGAGGATACCATTGTTCATACATGTAAGATTGTTAACAGATAGGAGAAATAAACCGTTGTATACTCATTTTAATAAATGCTTTCAGTATATAAAACCCATCATGGTGGAGGTATCGACGTTGAGGCCAAGGTCGATATCATACTGAACTCTCTAACCAAGTCCTTTGCGAGTTTTAGGCTGAATGTTGTCATGAACAAGAAAGAGTATACTCTTAACGAGTTGCTCAATGACTTGATGGCAGCGGAATCAGTCATGAAACCTCAAAAGGTTGCCTTGGCCACTTCTGGTAATCTCTCTGCTGTACCGAAAGGTATGAAGCGGAAGAAGTGGGCTAAGAAGGCACCCATGAAGGATGGTGGGGCTGGGAAAAAGCCTAAAGTGGCAACTGATAGGGGCAAGTGCTTCAGGTGTGGTAAGAAAGGACATTGGAAGAAAAATTGTCAAGCCAACAAAGCTAGACAAGGTATGCCATTTGCATGTTTAACTGTAAGCATGATTAGAGTCCACTGATGCTCTTCTAGAGCTGTAAGCGCTGACTTGTTGATCATGTTGTTATACTTTGCAGGGGACCGCGCCGACAAGGCTGGTGAGTGATGGCAAGAAGATACCAAACTGGATGATAGCAACATTTTATGACGGAGCTTCATGGAGTTTTCTTTTCTTTATGTTTTGATAAACTAAGTACGTTTAAAGAGTTTTGTGGGCCGTGGTTTATCGGCAGGACAAAATTTATCAACCTTTCACGGATATTAGTTATTTATGATTTCAATCATTGGTGATAACAATGTTATCCATTATAGGATGTTGATTTACACTCTTTATGTTACTTTGATCAAATATGTCCTTAAATATTGCATGTAATTCATCCGTAATTGATAATTCTAAAAAGAGAAAACTTACTTCTTCTGATGAGGATCTTACATATCTCTGGCACTTGAGACTGGGTCACATCAGCTTGAAGCGGATTCAGCGACTTACAGATGACGGTACATTGGACTTAGTCCGGGCTGTAACTTATCAAGTCTGCGAATTCTACATCGAGGGCAAGATGTCAACTAGGCCTTTTAAGGCTAGTCAGTCTTGAGCAGAGGAAGTGTTGGAATTGATCCATTCTGACTTATGTGGACCGATGTCCATGCAGACTCGTGGAGGGTACGAGTACTTCGTCACTTTTATTGACGATTACTCAAGGTACATGTTCGTGGGTGAGTCATAGTGGGAGAGTTATTTTCCAGCCGGAAAGGTACATGTTCGTGGGTGAGTCTTCGGACTTGAGCCCGGAAGATGGACATGAGGACTCTGACCCACTGACTTACGAAGAGGCAGTGCAAGACAATGATGTTGACAAATGGCGTGTCGCCATGGATTCTGAAATTGAATCCATAACTGCTATGGATGTATACCAGAAAACTAATTTGTCGGATGTCTTTAGGGCCATAGGGTGCAAATGGGTATACAAAAGAAAGAAAGGGGCGGATGGAAAGGTTACGACTTTTAAAGCCAGACTGGTGGCAAAGGGTTATAGTCAGAAAGAGGGCATTGACTATGACGAAACCTTTTCACCCGTAGCCATGCTCAAATCCATCCGGATACTCCTTGCCATAGCTGGGCATATGGACCTCGAGATTTGGCAGATGGATGTCAAAATTGCTTTTCTAAGCGGTTACCTTGAAGAATATAGGGACATCTACATGCAGCAACCCGAGGGTTACATACGCAAGGGCGAAGAACATCTTGTCTAGAAGCTTAATAAGTCCCTGTACGGACTTAAGCAAGCTTCAAGGTCGTGGAACTTACATTTCAACGATGTGATTAAATCCTATGGATTTTCATAGTTGGAAAACGAAAGTTGTGTTTACCGACTTTGTGTCAGTGGGAGTGTGTTTTTCCTTGCATTATATGTTGATGACATACTCCTATTTGGAAACAATGAGGGAGTGATGTTGGAAATCAAGGGTTGGTTATCCGAACAGTTCCAAATGAAGGATTTGGGAGAAGCTGGCTACATCCTTGGGATTAAGATCTTACGAGATCGTAAGAGAAGGATGTTGAGCTTATCCCAGGCATCCTATGTGGATACTGTGATAGCCCGGTTCAGCATGCAACTCGCCAAGAAATGCTTGCAACCTTTCAGACATGGCGTTCATCATTCTAGTGGGCAGTGTCCCGAGACACAGCGGGAGAAAGATGAGATGAGTCTTGTACCATACGCTTCAGCGGTGGGTAGCCTCATGTATGCAATGCTGTGTACCAGGCCAGATATTTGTTATGCCGTCGGTATGGCAGCAAGATATCAGTCTAACCCTGGACAGGCGCATTGGACTGAGGTAAAGCACATCCTCAAGTATTTGAAGAGAACTAGGAATTACTGCCTAGTTTATCAAAGTGAGGATTTGTGCCCTGTGGGTTATACAGACTCGGATTTCCAAGGTGACCAGGATGAGAAGAAATCGACCTCGGGATATGTGTTTACCCTAGGAGGTGGAGTTGTATCTTGGAGGAGCTCAAAGCAGAAATGCATTGCTGACTTCACCATGGAGGCGGAATATGTCGCCGCCTCCGAAGCCTCGAAAGAGGGGTATGGCTCAGGAACTATCTTTTAGAGTTGGGTGTGATTCCGAATTTACCGAAGAGCATCGCAATTTATTGTGATAACTCTGGTGCAGTGGCAAACTCAAAGAAACCACGGTCTCACAGGGCAAGCAAACACATAGAGAGAAAGTACCATATCATACGAGAGATCGTATCGAGGGGCGATGTGCTGATCAAGAAGATTGACACTAAGGACAACCTTGCTTATCCATTTACAAAGAGCATGCCACAGAAAGTTTACGAAAGACATATTCGTGAGCTGGGTCTGAGGTGGATGCCGACTACTTACAGTGGTTAACGAGATAGCAGGCTAGATAGACGGACTGTATACTCTGTAATAGCTTAGTCATGCTTTGAGTATAAGTGGGAGATTGATGGGTTTTGTATACTGAAAGCATTTATTATAATGAGTATACAACGATTTATTTCTCCTATCTATCAAACAATCTTACATGTATGTAACAATGGTATCCTCTTGTCTCACCGATATGGACGATCATACGGCGTGTAGTAGATCGCAGAAGATAGTATGATCACTTGACCTAGTGAGACATAAACCTGATCACATCCGAGGTAGCGTATGAGGATACGTCTGTCCGGATGGCTGCGACATTGTCGGAATTAGTAGTCTGTCTTGGTTACTTGACATGCTGGCACGCAAAGGGTGGCGTATTGATGGACCGCAGTGAGATGTATTTGACTGTCTGACATCAGCGAATACAAGATCTCGTTATTGATTGAGTCTAAACCCTAACGAAGGTTCAGGGGTTTGCACGGATTAACTGTTGCTTTTACTTGCCATGGTGGAGAGCCTAAGTAACGTGCTCGTATATCCGCATCTTGGGTAACAACAGTTCGTGTAGTACTGCCTGAGACTGGGTTTAGGTAACCATATCCGAGTAATAGGATGGGGACATTTCCTGAGGAGCTCAATGACATTCATCGTGCCAAAGTCCTGCAGGCTGATTAAGTTAAGGCACGAGTGATAAGGATTGAGTGGTACTACTCAAGAATAATAAGATATTAATTAATTGTAGATAGAGCTTGTCAGAAGCTCCGATTAATTGATGAATGTCCGGTAACCTTAAATATGGGGATTCTCAATTAATGCAGCCCGTTCTCATAACGTGGTAATAAAAGGGTAGGTCAGTATTAATTCTGTGGTGAAAAAGAATTAATATTAATTAATTAATTGTGTCCTGGGTTGTGGACATGTGAATTAATTAATTTATAGGCCCACTTTATTATTTGCATTAGGTCCCAGGACTGGCCCAAGTGCTATATGCTGAATTGAGCCCAGTAGCCCATTAGGGATAAAACCCTGGGTCTATAAATAGACCTCTCACTCTCTGAAACCCTAAGCCACTTTTGTGATTATTCAAAATCTGTTGGTCCCGGATTATCAGGGTATAACTTAGCAGCGGAAAATGTGGTTAATCGTTTCTTGCACTCTGCTGGTTACTCAGCTGACTGGGACCTTGTCAGCTGGTAAGTCAACTTGCACTCTGCGTACTCAGCTGACTGGCGACTGGCTCGTCAGCTGGTAGCTCAAGACTTAGAATATTTTTAGGCCTTGTTTGCACAGTTATATCAGTTTTCAGATATACACCAGCACTTGGGTGCTGGGTTTTAAATCAGTATGAAATGCAGAAAACTGATAAAAGACAAAGGATTTATAGTGGTTCGATCAACTGATCTACGTCCACTCTCCAGTCGTAGCACTGGAAATTCACTATAGAGTAATCAGGTACAAGTTGCCTACGATCTATCTCTAGCTGGTGCGACCCTTGTCCACCACTTCGCTAGATCAACCGCTCCCGGTCTTGATTCCTTCTTCAACTCTCTTCTCGGCTGGTGGAGTGCGAGCACGTCACTTCAACCTCCACAGCAATTTGGGTGTTTAGTTCTCCCAAGAACGTATCTTCTCAATACGGCAGAAGCCCGTAATAACTCAAGTGCTGGCTGGCACAAGAGCTGCTGTGAACTTCCTCAGAAGAGAAAGAACACCAA
Source organism: Plectranthus barbatus (assembly GCA_026898455.1). NCBI lineage: Eukaryota > Viridiplantae > Streptophyta > Magnoliopsida > Lamiales > Lamiaceae > Plectranthus > Plectranthus barbatus. Next base: position 6,010 of record JAPKLW010000517.1, read on the forward strand.
AGAGATCTGTAACTTACAAGCTGGAAGCTTGAAGTCTCGTGTTTGAAGAAATCAACACACGGAAAGCTTTCAGAAAAGCCTCGAAAGTTTTGCCTGCTTGCAATAAAGTTTCAGACTTTCGGTAGTTGAGTATGGCGAGAAGAGTATTGAATGTTGGTGGATCCCATGTATTTATAGCCGAGGGATCCGATTCAAATCTTCTAGCCGTTTGGACACATCCGGAAAAGGTCTCTGTCCTCGCATGTCCTTCAGACGGCGGCAGGTAGGAATTTCCGGAAAGCGCCATGCTTTTGTCCACTTTATCTGACATTGATCTCTTTATGTCAGAACGGCACTATTCGTCAGTACGAGGAATCGGAACTGGTGTCTTGAACTGATAGACTTTAAGGTATCCTCCCTTAAAGTCATACTTTGTCAGTTTATTCCTCAGACGAATCTTCTTTTTGTCTCTAAGACTCTGGGAGAGAGAATCTGGAATTCTGCTGGTAACATCCGACTGGTAGATCATTCTGGTGATCTTGTGCTGGCAGTCCCTGCTGGTGACTTTGCGCTGGCACAATCTAAGTCTACCAATATGTCTGATGTTAACCCTTTCTTGGAATCTCCCATGACTGGTGGCTTCACCGCTGGTGAATAGTGTCAGTGAGAACACGTATTCTGCTGGTAGGATTTGTCAGCCGCCTGCTGGTGAAATCCTTCCCAACTGGTGAACAGTAGCCAGTCATTAGCTCTTTCTCATGCTGATGAACAGTGTCAGCACGAGTCTTTGTCAGCCGCCTTCGGATGAGACTTTCCCAACTGGTGAACAGTAGCCAGTGGTAAGCACTTCTCATGCTGGTGAACAGTGTCAGCATGAGTCTTTGATCAGCTGTGACTTACAACTCAAAAGACCTAAACATGACTTTACATTTGAGAACTAGAGCTATCTTGAGACAACTGATGCTGGTAGGACTTAGGATTTGATCCACCAAAACACCAAAACTAGAATCTAAACAAGTAGCTACTGGGGAAAGGAAACTTAGCCAAATTTCCCAACAAAATCAGTCAAAACCCTAGATCAGAGAGAGAGAGGTGACGCATAGCAGTAGAGGGAGGAGAAAGATTTTCGACTCTGGCCTACCGATACAGATATGTGGAATCCTCACCAGTAGCAGATCTGAACAGCATTGGGATACAGTCTTGAAGATCTGATCTGGAGAACAAGATTTTTCTTTCTCTTCTTTTCTTTGTTTTTGATTGATTCTAGAAATTAGTATTCTAATTTTGTCTTCCGCAGATTTAATTGAATCGCGTGGTTGAATTGAAAGTTGGATATTCAAACGCGAAAGATCGGATCAGACTCTACGGAATAACGATAATCTCTTTATCTACGAATTAAATTCATAGGAGCATGCTAGGTTTTGTGAATTATGATTATATGCAATATCCATAAATCGATCCGGTGCACTAGGGGTTTTGTGATTCGGTTCATTGAAAATCCCTACACTAACAACCACTTCAACCTGAAGCTTACTACTCAGTTAAACTTGTAGATATCACCAGCTTGGATCATCATCAGTTTATCGAGCCTAGTTTCATCTTAGAAATAGAGACAAAGAAGACAAGCCAGAGGATTCGCAATGAGTCATACTTAAGGAATAGTAGATGATTCTTTAAAGTCTAAAATTCTAACGTCCAGTTTAAGATTCCTCAGATTGACGAGCTGTTCTGACACACAATAGGATATCAACACCCTGTGTCAGGAAAGGATAGAGTAGGTGCGACAGAACAGGAAAAAACAACCTGTCTCTAGGGCCAGTGGTGAGCATGAGTCAAGCTGGCTCACGAACTATTCAGGATCGGCTCGAAAAAACTCAAAATCAACTTGATAGTAATTGAGCCGAGCTTGAGCTGTATAATACTCGATTCGACAAGCTCATGAGCTTTATCGAGCTCGAGCTTAAATCGAGCTAGAATTGTGCTTGGGTTCAAGCTAGGCTCACGAGCCTTATCGAGTTTAATATAATTTTAAATTTTATTCCTAAATTTATTATTTAATAATATAATATAAATTTTTATTAAAAATTAAAATAAATTTAAACAATCTAGCGGAGTCGAACTTGACCTCGAGTCGAGCTCGAGCTTGAAAATTTGAGCTCGATCGAGCTGAGCTCAAGCTCGAGCTTAGAAATTTCGAGTTGAGCTCGAACTCGATCCTGGTCATACTCGGCTCGAGCTTGAAAATTTGAGCTCGATCGAGCCGAGCTCAAGCTCGAGCTTAGAAATTTTGAGTTGAGCTCGAACTCGAGCCTGGTCATACTCGGCTCGTGATTACCCCTACCTATCTCTATCAGATTAGACACCTAATGGATACATAAAAATCCGGATTGTCTCTAACTAGCTATTTCTTCAAACCTTCCCTTACTTCGTCTATAAATAATCGAAGCAATCTCAGAGGAGTAGGTTACGAAGAAAAAAATGATCTAAAAAAGAACTAAAACAAATTTCAGTGATACATTCAAGCCGTAACTGCAACCATCTGATTATCTAATTTTCAAAGATTAACCATCTTCACTCAAGTGAATATCCGAACAGAGACTCCAAGAGTTCAATACCCGTGTTCGAAGCTATTTGTAATATCTTGTTGTGTTCTAATCTCTGGACACGAGACTCATAGCTTCTCAGCTTGAGTTTTTATTTAGGTGTTCTTTATCTCCAATAAAGACCACAATAGTTGTAGCTATAGTCTGTAAGTATTACATGCTTTTACTGCAAGTTCGAAGAGTTCCGAGAAGAACTTAAAAGCTCCCAATTTTCGGAGAAGGAGGCTGTGTGGTGTGATAACACTCCCGATCTGAGTGCCGAAGTAGGATGAGACCCTGGGCGTGTGAGCAAGTGGACTGATGGACATGAACATTCACCAGCTTGCGATAGATCTTAACGACAAATTGTAATCCTGAGGCTAGTATATTCTGGGATACTGCTTGAAGAGAGGACATATGACAGTTTTCCGAACCTCTATAAATTCTTGTGTTCATTACTGTTTTATTCACTTCCGCAATAATTTAGAACACAACACTATCTTCTGTTGAAGTATATCCTAACTTGACATTAACCATACTCATAGACTATAAGTTTTTCAAAGAGTCAAACTGGTAGAGAACCATCAATTTGAATTTGCAAGAACTCGCTCTTAATCTTCCTCTGCACATATTCGACTAACTCTCATTTCGTGACCAACACTTGTGAGTTGTGATACATTTTCCTAATTTGAGAAAGATGGATTGATGGAGATATATATATTTCCTTATTTATTCAAAATCTATATATATATTAAAACAATACCGGGTGCAATATATGGAAATATTAAGTTACATTAATTGTTCATTAATTTAATTGTTTGGTTCATTAATTATTATATAAAATATTATATAATTTGAATTTTTATCAATTTTTCAAAAAAGGAAAGATATAAGATTTTAATTTATGTATTTCTGGGAATGTGTATAAATCAATTAGATTGATTTTTCCTTAATTATTAATTCTACAAAATTATCGATATATTTTAGAAAAAATAGTATACAAAACATTATATAATTAATTTTACATGAACGAATTTATTTTTCTATCATAAGCTCATGATTTTTGCAGTAATTGAAAAATATATTATTATATTTGCTCAAGAGAAATAACAAACAGTATACAAATATATTTTTAAAACATATTTTAATATGTTTTCAGATTAGTATCAATTTTAAAGTTCGTTAAGATTTTATTAAATTGTCGCATAAAAATGGGTTTGTATCAGTAAACAATAGCACAAAATTTTGTTTAGATCTATCTTGATTTATTAGTCATTGTTATTGGTGGAATTTAATTAGAATTATTTCAATTTCAGATTTTCAATTTGTGTCGAAAATTATGTTGAAGTGTTTTAATTGTATAGTTTGATTTAATTTAATATATCTATAAGGAAATTAGGGGTACACAAATTATGCCTAAAAATAATTTATATATTTTAGGAAAATATGTATAAATCAATTAGATTAATTTTTTCTTATTTATCATTTCATTAGAATTAATTTATATATTTTAGGAAAGTATTTATAAATCAATTAGTTTGAGTTTAATTTAATTATTATTTCCCTTTCATACAAACTAGTTTTCCACCCGCGCGATGCGCGGCACGTATATATTACTTTTAGTAATTTATCTATCATAAATATATAAAACATTTTTCTGAATTTCATATATACATAATACTAATTTCATTAAAATATATTATAGGTTATTAAATAAAATAAATTTGTAACTATGTGGGTTTTGGAATGAAGGAATGAAATGATTTCGAAACCTACCGTTTGGTTAAGGGGTATGAGAATGAAAAAATGGGAACGATACCCAAATACTTGGGAATCACCAAAATCTTCCAAAATGATGGGTTTCATTTTCATTCCCATTTTCCATTACCAAAATTTTTTATTTCTTATTTTTTATTTCATGTTATTTTATAATTATTTTATTTTTATTATTTTTATAAATATTATAATTAAATTAATCATTTATTTGTATCTTTAATTTATATTTTATAAAATAAATAAGAAGGTAAATATATTATTTATTTATTTTAATATGATTATATTTTCTTTATTTTTTATTATTAAATTAATTATTTATTTCTGATTTTTCAATTTATTTTATTTTATAATTATTTCCTTATTGATTTACTTTTTCTTGTTTTAATTACAATAATAATATTATTAGATTTATCATTTATTTTTTATCTTAATTTTATATTTTATAAAACAAAAAAATGATAAATATACTATTTATTTATTTTAATATGATTTATTTTCTTATTATTTATTGAAAATGATTCTCAAACCTATCTCATAAACCAAACATAAAAATTGAGAATGATTCCCAAAAAACAAACTCATACTCATGCCATCTACTATCAAACTCATATTCATTGTGATTTCCGACAATTAAACCAAACGCCTCTTGATATTCTTAATATTAGAATGTTATCATTAGCACATGCATATATAAGATTGAGGTGAACTTGTACCTTGATTTTTTTTTTTTTTAACTTTCAATTTTTTATAAAAAAGATATAAAATGTTGAAGCTTAAATGCACCAGAATCTAACTTTTATATTAGTATTACAGTTTAAATTATGCATAATATAATATTATATATATATATATATATATATATATAATAAGAAGAAAATTAGATGGATAGAATAACTTCTCTTGAAAATTCTTTTCAATACAATGAAATCTCATAAAAACTTTGTTGTTGTCATTTTAAGGTAATATTATATTTTGAAAGAGATTCAATGCTTAAAATCAGTTTATGATAAATAAAACTGAATCAACAATAGTCATCTATGAAAACCAATTATTTGCCCCCTACTTAGGGTAGCATTGAAAGTATTTTACCTATGACAAATAGATCACGAGAAGAAAAGAAATCAATTATTCATCCACTACTTGTGTGTAATTGTGAAAGTACATTACCTGTGATAGGGTGAGTAAAATCATACATAAACCGTCAATCCGAACCGAATTGAACCTTCGGGTTTCGGGCAATTTGTGTCGGTTTGAAAACACATGCAATTTCGATTCGGGTTGGATTTTAGAAAAACTTTGGGTTATCGATATGGTTCGATTTGGGTTCGGTTATAACCGAACCGCAATCCATATACCTATGTAAATTATTAAATATTTTGTATTTATTTATATTATTATATATATTCTATATCTAAATAAATTACAATTTTTATATTTTACCAAATGCAGAATACAAAGTTACAAACCCAAGTTAGTAGTTACCCAACGAAACCCTACTCTAGACTCCCTCGCTCAATCACTCACCCTTAGGCCTTACCCCTCACTTCACGCACGCCACCCAATCTGTCCCGGCCCTTGCTCAATTCTCACCGCTACTCAGCCCCTCACGCACGTCGCTCTTTCTGTCTCGGCTCACCATCCCTGTCGTCTCACACTGCTCGCCAGTCGCCAACTTGCAGCCTCGTGGCCCTCGCTCAATCCCTACTCAGCCCCTCACACATACTGTTTTTTTTTTTTTTTTTGTGGTTTTGAGATTTTTTTGGTATTTTTTGGGTTTTTTTTCTCCAAACCTATTCCCTCTAAGACACTTTTGTCTACCGGTGGTACCTCCGTAGTCAATCGCGGCTATAAATTATGGGGTGCTCAAGATCAGTTACTCCTTAAGGTTAAAATTTTCACTATAATTAAGCAGGTCATTTCGGTTCACTTTCGGATTAATCTAAAAATAAACAGTTCAGGTTCGGGTTGGCGTGTAACGTGTTACTATCAGTTCACTACTCGACACGCCAACTCAAACTCGACTCAATTGTCACCCCTATGACTACCAACACACTTTACCACCAATTACTATCTATATCATAAACATATTTAGATGTTGTCTTATGCTCTTTCATTTTTTTTCACTCTTATTAATATCACTAATGTTAAATATTTATATAAAGGAGATATAAATTTATTATGAATAAGTCTTATAGTACATGTTGGTAAAATGCACTATATTTTTTGAGTTTGATATTTTATTATATTAGAAGAAGTGTAAATATATGAAAATAAATCATATTCATTATCCAAAAATTCTAAATAGTCATTCTTATGTGCGCATTCAAATAATGATTAAAATTGTGTGAACTACCTAATTTTGTGATATTATTTCCACTTTTAAAATACAATTATAAAGAATAAATTACGAATTCAAATAATACAATTGTGATATGAATGGGTTAATTGAATATATTTTCACTGATTTGTGAGTGTGAATTTGCGACTTCATTTTAATGAATTTTTTAATTTATTTACTCACGGATTTTAATTAAGTCAATAAAATAAATAATTTTTTCGGTCTTTTCATTTGTCATTTTATTTTTTGTTATTTCGTTTGTAATTTTATTATTTGCTACCTTTTTTGTTACTACATTTGTGATTTCATTATTTGTTATTTCTTTTGCTATTTCATTTGCTACTTCGCTTGTGATTTCATTCTTGCTATTTCTTTTATTATTTTGTTTGTTACCTTGTTTGCTACTTCGTTGGTTATAACAATTTCATTTTTTATTTGTTATTTTCTATCATAAATCAGTTCGCTACTTGACACGTTAACCCAAACCCGACTCAGTTGCCACCCCTATGACTTATTGTTATAATTTTTTTACTTATTGTAACTATTTATATAAAGGATCCAAATCTTATTAATATCACTTATTGTAATAAATTTTTTTTTACTTATTGTAACTATTTATATAAAGGATCCAATCTTATTAATATCACTTATTATTATAATTTTTTTACTTATTGTAACTATTTATATAAAGGAGATATAAGTTTAGTATGAATAAGTGTTATTATAGATAAATCTCATTCGATGCTTCTTGAAATCCAAGTCATCCACATATTGAACATTTTTTTCATTTGTAAGGTTTATGTGTAGAAACTGATATTAAAAAAAGTCTAGCTACAAATACAAATTAAAAGGATATAAACTAAATTAAATAAATATAAAAACACATCAATAAAATAATGACTGACAACCCAACTCTAACAAAAACTAAAAATGACAATAGTTGGCTATGGGAGTTCGATTTGATGAGTATATATACTAATATTGCTATAAGAGAAATTAAATGAAATAATCACTAATTGAATTATCATTTAATTATGAATTATATATATTAAATATTGTGTTATATTGATTTGTATGTTATTTAGGAAAAAACTTGAAAAATGGAATGAATTAGCAAATGGAGCTCAACTATATATACGTTATACATAATTTTTAAGAAATTAATGCATACTAATCAAGTTGGCAACTAATTAAGTTGGCAACTAATTATGATAATTATTGATTAATATATAATTGTTGAAATATTATATACGTACAAATCAGTTTCTATAGTTTATAAATCCATTATTTTCTATCGAATAAATCAATTATTTCCATTATTCTCCTATCAATTAAAATGAATTGAGAATTTCGATAAGTTCTAAATAATTAATATTTTCATAATTATATAATATTATTTTAGAGAGTTCTGTTCGGGAAGAATTTTCTTTTTCTAGGGTTTTGCTTTAGGTGTAGATATAGATAAAGATTTTGATAATGAATCTTAATGTCATAGAATTAATTTATTTTTAAAAAAACTGAATAGATGTTCTTCTAATTTTAATTGAAATTTTATTGAAAATATTTAATTTATCATATATTAACTGAATAAAATTTATTATTGTGATTTTTCTAAAGTACACCTGATTTATCTATTTATTTTTTGCTGTTGAATTTCACGTATTAAATTAATGAGATTGACGTTACTTAGTAATTGGTTGACCTTTTTACTAATTATATTTAGTTCTTTCTTTATTTATTTTAGAATTATTTTAGGAAACTGTAAAGGAGCGAGAAAAAAATGTTTTGGGGTTCCGCTTTATATATATATATATATATATATATATATATATATATATATATATTAAAGTTAATCAGTTTATAGCTAATTACTTTTGTGAACATAATTGATCCTGACTAAAATCAATTTATTACTTGTAGTGAACCAAATGGAGGGTCTCACAGTTACAGTGAGCAGGAGGCGAAGTAGCAACTCAAAAAATATTAAAGCCGTAGCCAATGAAAAATAAATCAGCACTATACTCATTCCAGCCATAGCCAATGAAAAACAAATCCACACTACACTCATTCCAAATAAATTCTCACAAATAAATCAAACAATATATTCATTATTCAATTCAACTAATATACAAATGTAAATGAGTTGAATAAATTCTCCTCAAGGAACGGTTGAGTTAATCTCTCAATATCTGCAAATTCAAGAAATAATTGATTAGCATATAGTAAATAATTTACTGCTTCAATAAAATGTACCTATAACAATTGAAAGCTCAATTCTTCAAACAAAAAAAAAGGAAAAAAAAAAGTATGGAAGAATATAGAAAGAATAAAAAGCTCAAAAATTTGTTTCATACCTTACACAAGACAATAGCCTATCCCCAAGACACAAAAACAGTGTACACTATTTATAAATATTTAAATAAAATTAGTATTAATTATCAATTGATTAAAATAAGCTCATAATACCCATAATTGTGCCTTAATCCATGAATTGTAACTTAAATTATTTCATTTGTATATAAAAACACTACTTATTCAATCCCGTAATTTTTGTATGTCAATATTCATTGCTTTAAATTATTGCTTCATTTTACCATTATTCATATTTTATTTATTATATCTATAAGATTTATAATTCATTGACAAAAAAAAATTAAGTTTCTTATTTTCTGTGTAGTTATTTTTTTAGCAGGAAAAAAAGTATTTTTTTCAAATTATTTTAATTTCTATTAAGGGATTTCAAAAGATCTAAATTATTAAAAAATTAATTAATTAATTTCGTACAATTATATGATAACTCTCATTTCTACTATTCTCATATTCATTATATCATTTTATTCTTTATTATTAATGATATTATTTCATTCCCTTATTTTCACTGATTGTCTTTAAATCATTTTGTTCTTCATTTCTCAAATTCATTTCTTTATTTTTATGTATACATATGCAAAATATTTTTTTTCTTTATTTTTAGATAATAATATTTATTTATGTGCTTCTTTATTTAATTAAACTTAACCATGTTTCTTTATTTTTATACACACAAATATATAATCTATTTTTATTAATATATGTCCAACATAATAATTAATAATTATATAGATTATAGTAATTACATACTTTCCATCTTTATTATTACTTACCAAAAATATTATAAACTAATTTTGGCAAGTAGTTTTGGGGGGAAATATTTTTTGGTGAAGGGTCTTGCTTTTATATATATATATAGATTTATATCTTTATTAGGCATGGAAAAATAATCACAAGAAAAATATATAAAATAATCATGGAAACAAATGAGTATATTGAAAAAAATAAATGAAAATGACAAGAAACGTGAATTGACATAATTTTAAATTGATTAACATTTAACTAATTCCTATAATTATGTTAATTAATGATTGATTTTATGTTAGTTTCCAATATTAAAACTGCTAAATACTTGTATAAATAGATGAGTTAAATTGATATTTTTCAATAATTTTGTTCTATCTTAGAGATACTTTTATTTTGCAGTTTTTGAGCAAAATTGAACTATGCTTCTTCCTACATGATTTATCAGTCTACAATTCTTCTTCCATGATATATCGTCTACAGTCAGCAGTGATAATTTCATAGTTTTAATTTATTGATTTCATCATCTATGTATATTCAGTTTTCTTTCATTAATTTTGATTTTTTGCAAGAATCTTTTTCACAAATCATTGTATATTGATATTACATGATTTTATTTTTTTTCAAAATATCATTTTTAGATTTGTAATCTTTTGACAATTTAATATGATATAGTTGCTTCATGATTTATCATATTTTCATTTTGTAATCTCTTATTGTTAATTATATCCTACAACTATGGGGGAAATTTACCTCTTTGTATTTTGCATTTAAGTTTATGTGCTATGTGTAAGATTATTTTGTTGTTTTTAAAAATTAAATAATTTTATTATGTTATATAATATAATGTAATTGAAAGAAAAAAAATTATTAATAGTTTAGTTAATGATAAGTGACATATGGTATGCATAATAAAAATTAAATTATTCAATTCCAATTTATTATTATCCAAACAACGATGTCATATTATGGAATATATAAGTATATTAAGTTAATCATTTAAAATGATTAATTATTGGAATTAGATATTTCTTTTATTGTCTTATTGATTTAAATTATTAAATAGAGTGATCAATTATAATTATATGATTACCCTAATAAAAGGAAATATTGAATTGAATTGCATATTGAATAAGGGAAATTATTCATGTAAATTCCAATTTCAGTTTTCAAAATAATTCTTATTTTATTATTAAAGGGCGGTTAAAAAATAAATAATCTTTAATAAATTGGATAATTATATCTCAAAGTCTTAATGTTAGGGAAATATATTCCCTACTACATTTTTGTTATTCGATTTTGTTCTCTCTTGATATTATGTTAGGTGAAATCTTGAAGTGTAATTTGAGATGATGATGATAATTATTTTTGTCGAATGCAAATATGAAGCTTAGGTAAGCCGTCCAAGTTTTTAATTGGCCTCAAGATCAAATTATTATTTTGATGTGAGATAAAGGAACGGTGGTGAAGGGAATGAAGGTGATCGGATTTACAGATAAAGAAATTATGTTTGGGGATAAAGAAACGAGTCCAAAAATTAAAGTTTTTATAAGGTGGATATATTAACTAATATACAATGTCATTGTCATGTGTGTTTTACGTGTGCGACATGTGTCATTTAACATCTTAATCATCACCTAATTAACACCGTTAGTTTCTTAAAAAAACACCGTTAGCAACAACAGAGGACAAAATTTCATAACATAATTAAATTAGTGGATGTAATTTTATAACAAAAAAATTTGGGGATATAATTCCCTAATTTGTTAAGGATTTGAATATATTTCATATTTTCCTCTTATTAAATATTACATATATTATTTTATTTTTTTGGCATCACAAATATGATAACATTGGAAAGCACAAATAACATTTTTGAGTGAGGATAATAAAATGTCGTAATTTAATATTGTTTTATAATATTAATTTGTAACCAAACAATATCATATCATTCATATACATATATACTAGATAACCAAATGGGCTAATAGATATGTAGTTTGAGTATCGATAACCAAACAATATCGTACCATTCGTATACCTGTGAATATAGTTGAAAGAATTATTTATGCTATAAATGTTTCATACAATTTTAGATTTACACATTTAAAAAATTCATATTATTTACTTACAAATAAAATATCAAGTTTAATATTATTTTAATATATATAATTGAAATTCCTACGCATCACGTGGGTGCAATACTAGTTATATATATATAGAATGCATCCGGCTGTATCTTGAATATTATACTCGATTCATTAATATATTATGCAAAATTGATTTGTATAATATGTTATATCTTATGCATTATTCTAATATACTATGCTTTCTCAAAGTGCTTACCGATGCATTCATGATTCATCAATATAAATAATAAAGATAAAGAACAAGACAGCAATATATCAAAAAGATAGTTTTTTTTTTAAATTTTATTTTTTTTATTGCAATGGGAAGTTGAATGAAGATGGGAGTTAATGAGAGGTGTTTAATGTCCATGATTTGTTGTCTTAGCCCTGCAAAATCATATGGTTTAATGTAATGAATATTTATAGGGCAGGGGCTACATGCCTATACATTAAGAGACATGCATACATACGATATATTAATTAATGAAACATAATAAAGAAATTATTTGGAAACTAAATGAATATAGAATGCAATAATTTAAATTTCAATCCCACCCTAAAAGTCCCTTTAATATTTCAAATTTATAATTTATTCAATATAAGAAAGCACTTTGATCATTTGTGTACCTATTCATTATGAAATAGTTTATTTCATTTTTTTAGGGTAATAATGGTCGTTTATATTTCTCCATGAAATAGATGGTGATGTGATAAATGACAAGACAACAAAATATCTACTCCCTCCGTCCCACTACAATTGACATACTTACCAAATTGGACGTCCCACTCCAATTGACATACTTCTAAAAATAGCAACTTTTTCACACTCAACAATAAAATATTAATCCCACTAACTTATTCTACACTCACAACTCTTAATTTCCGTGCCGAAAAGAAACATGCCAATTGGCATGGGACGGAGGGAGTAGTTGTTTATTAGATGCAGATGTACTTGTTTATTAGAAAAAGTCAACAAAATCAGCATAAAATATTTTAGTAATATAAGCAAAGATTTATTTGAGAAAATATTAAAAATTATTGTTTTTGTTTTTCAATAAACCCTATTATTGTGTTTTAGAACATGTGAGTAACAAACACACGTGTTGCGAAATAAAATCTTGATAGCCAATCACACACCTAAACCCTACTTAATGATTCATAGCAATGGAAGACAACAAATCAAAAATGGAAGCCCTAATAAGATTTAGATTTGGTAATTAGTTCCGACAAGCTCATAAAAAAGAACATAGAGACTAGACATGCCCTTGTGTCGAAATACAGAAAATGACACATTGGAATTGTTTTTATTTTCACTCATCAATACTTTTAAAGATATAAACAAAAAAACAAATAAAGATAAATTCATAAATTCAGTACCCATGTGTGTGTATGGCCCTTTGCCCACCTCAAAGAAACTACAAAATGAGACAAAAGAGTACCCTAAAGGCCTAAAGGTATCCCTTTAATTATGGCACAAAAGAATTCACTTTTTCTCCATATTCTTCCTCTCATTATTTTTTTCCCCTTTAGTATTAGGCATCATTTATTTTAGTTAAACATTCAAAGACTTTTCCTGCTTTCTTTATGCAATAATGATCCAAAAAAAAAAATTGTTTAACGGCTGTAAATCATCAGCAGCAATTAATTGGAGAGTATTAACAAAAAAACACTCCTTTTTCTAGTTCCACTTATTTTCCACATAGATACACAAGATGCTCTTGCAATTTGCAAAGTTAGGTTTTGCCCTTTTTAGTGGCCGCAATTTGAACTTCAATGTCACACCATCACATGCCAAAAATTCAACCAAATACATATTTTCTTTTTTAAAAAAAACCCATTAGCCAATAATGTACTAACATGCATCCATTTCTCACCCCTTGTGAGTTTCTGTTTCTGTGAGCTAGAGAGAGAAAGAGAGAGAGAGGTAAGTGGCTCTAAATTTACCTTAGCAATAATTTACACATTAACCCACTAGGTTGAAAAAGGGGTTACAGGAGAAGAAAAGACATGTAAAATTGCCAATCTATTGCTCCTAGTGCTTGTTATATGATATGCTATTAGTTGTGTGGTGAGGTCCAGCACACCACTACATAGATGGTACAAAATGTGGAGAGAGAGAGAGAGAGAGAGAGAGAGAGGACCCTACTCACACAAATCAGTTCACATGTCCTTTCACCCATGCACTATGGACTGTTTGTTACTAGTAGTAGTATGGTATTTATATCATTACAATAATCTTTGATAAGAGAGCTTCCCTTAGAGATGTTTTTATCTGGCTGTGTGGGTATGTTTTTGGGCCATACAGCTATTCAACTTTCTCTACTTCCTTGTATATGCTACACAAACTTTCTGCATCAACAAAATTGGAATGGCATAACATGGAAATTATGAGCTTGTGAAACACATGAAGCGCTTCACTTACCAAGTTATCCTAAGTCCTGCTTCCTAACCGTGACTAGCTCTAACAGCTACATTTCAATGGTTCCTTGCCCGGAGGAAAACCTGAAGGTCCATTAAACAGTACATCAGAGTTCTTAAACTAAGTTGTGATGTTTAATTCATGGAAGAAAAGGAAGGTACCTAGGCATTTTTAAGTAACATGATTTAAGAGAAGCCATGGTAAGGGGAGAACTGCCCGGAAGCAAAGGAGTATCGTTAGAGGATGGCATACCATCATCTGCTTCTGCTGAAGCCTGCGCGAGAGCTGATTGGTTTTCACCCGCTGATTTTGTGGGAGAAGCAAACAGGTTATCTGGAAGAATGTGCGTGAAGCTGATTTCATGTGAAACAGAAGGGGAGAATTCATCAGGCAAAATCTTGAGATTAAGTGTATTCACCTCCAAAACTCAAGTAACTATAATTTCATATTGAATGTCAGCTATATTTTTGGCAATGTGCTTGATGCATATTTCCTTAGAAGAAACATTCATACCTCTCGTGGGGATCAGAATCATCAGAGTTTGCTATATGCAGCTGATTGCCATAATGAAGATTGCTATTAGAGGAGGATTCAGCTCCTTCAATAGCAAACTTCTCATCAGCAGCAACAGGTGGTTCTACAACCCCATTGGACTCTGTAACAAAAATCCGAAGTTGAGGCACAACACTATGATTTCTTGGGATGACATGAATGAAAGACAAGCTATCAACTGAGCAAACCTAGTGGATCATCTTCATTGATTGAATGAGACGAAGCTGTGACATGTTGATTCATTAGTAATTGAGATGTTCTAGGAGAGGGATATGGGATGCCCGTAGGAAACCTCTGCAGAAAGTGATTATTGTGGTTCTGAGATTTAAGGTCCCTTAGTTGCAACCTCAACATCCTTTGACCTTCAAGTTCAATGGCATGCTGCAATTCCACTTCCTGTTCCAACTTCTTCCTGAGCATCATGTCTTGTGGACTGAGCAACATTCTGGGTCCTGCAGGATATAAACGAGATAAGAAACTCGTCCATTTGAATGGAAAACAAACGGCCAGTTATTAAGCTTACCAAACGGGTGATCAAAATGCTCTCTGGAATCAATTCCAGAAGGGCTTAAACAAGCAGAATACTCCCCTCCTCTCTCCAACTGCTGCTGATGTTTCCTACAAATAATTCAAATGAAAACAAGTTATCATTGGCACGGGAAAGCTGGACAAGGAATAAGATGGAGAACACAAGTGAGAAGTCTAGTACTTTTCTCGAACTTTTCCTTTCTCCTTGTAAGGTTTGACGAGTACTCTCGAATCACACACAAAATGTGGATTGCCTTTTGCCAAAATAAGCTTGACTGTCTCTGGATATAAAAATGTCACAAACCCAAACATTCGCTTCTGCTGGTATGGTATCCTAACGTCTTGCACCGGCCCGAACATGCTGTAATTCAATTCAGAATCAACGGAAGCATAACTATGTTTTATATACCAATTCACTTTCAATTGCCTACCTAAAGTAGTTAGAAACATCCTCTTCCTTGAAGGTGCTGTCAGCAGGAAATGTCAAGTAAATTTGACGGGCACTTGAGCTCGCACAAGCACCCATTCCCATCGGTGACAAATCACCCCTGTTAGTCCAAGCTAGGGTCACATTAGCTAAACTCACAGCAACACATAAATGGTTACATAGCAAATGCTCTAGATAGTAAAAACAATGTGTATTTTCCAAAGATTGCCACAAACATATTTATTATTTATGACCAAGAATGACAAATTTAGCAAGAAAAAATGCACAAATTGATCACCAAAAGGGAGTGCTTGAACTAATCTCATTTCAAATTTAGCAAGAACAAACACAGTATTTTTTTAATATAATCATGCGAATTAAGGCAAATTGACGGAATGAATACCTCAGATTCTCATCCATGCACTTGTTGTAAGCAAAAGGGTTATGACCCCCAGAAGCCATGAAAGCCAACCTCTGCTGCTGCTGCTGTCGCTGGAAGGCCTTCATCTTCATCAGCTCGTCGAAACCGGCCACGCCGTTCGGTGACCCACAGTCGACGGCCTCACCGCCGCCATTATCGCCGTGCAGAAACTTACAACTGCTCCCGTTCTTGCAAAAACCTCTCGCATAGTACATGCAAGGACGCCAGAGAAACCCATTCCCATTCCCAGCACCTCCTTCCTCTAGATTAGCCAGAAACGCCGCGTCGTTGACCGAGTAACTCCGACGGTGAAACGGGTGGGGAGTGTTCACATCCTCACCGTAAGGAAACACCACTGAATCACTCCGACCACTCGGGCTCATAATCGGCTCCAAAGCGCCAGGCGACTCGTCGATGAACGGCAATTCCTCCTGGTGCTGATAATTAACCCCGCCGCTCAAGAAATCGTCCCCGCAGAACTCATTACCACCGTAGAACGGCAGACTCGGTGAGCCGGAACCATTATTAACGTGGCGGGCCCCGCTTCTCTGGAAAGGTGAAGACGGGCCGGTCAAATTGAAGCCGCCATTGTTGTTAGGTATGATGATTCTGGGCGAATTGGAGCGGAAATGGTTGAGCGCGAAGCGGGCCTTGGCCTGGTTGATGTAGGACAGCAGAAGAGCGTCGGGGCTGAAAGCCAGCCTTATCATCTCCTTCTCGCCTTGGTCTTGAATCAGTATGTAGCCCATGATTTTTGAAGCGTTTTCCGGATCCAAGCTCTGGATCCTTGACATCACTATTTTCGTGGCCTCGGATGCGTCCATGAGAGAGAGAGAGAGTGCGTGTGTGTGTGTGTGTGACTGAGTGAGTGTGTTGAACTTGAGTCTTGAAGTGAAGCAAGATTTGTAGTGCTAGGAAGGGGGAAATGAGTGGAGAGAGGAATACAGTAGGGTTTTAAGGACGACTAAAAACCTTGGTAGAGAGAGAAAGCATAGACTCATGATAGCTCGGAAGAACTACTATGTATATGACTGCTTAGGGAAAACTAGGTTTTTTTTTTTATAAAAATAATGCAACTACAGATTTGAGAATGCAAGATTTGACGACCACTTTGTTCCAACTTCTAATTTATACAGATAGATAACTACAACGACATCTTAATTACAGTAGATGATGGAGATTTTGGTATTTCAATTAATCACTTTCCCCCCTCTCAATTATTTCTCTCTCTCTCTCCTTAACCTAGGGCAGTTCCATTTGTGCAGAGTCCGGTCAAAGTTTTGGGTTGGAGAAGACGAGGGGTGGGCGTTAAAACTCGGAACCACAATTTTTGGTGGCACTGCAACCCCTGCTGCTCTCTTGGACACTGTAAAAACTTTCTCTCTCTCTCTCCTCCTTTATTATTCTATTCAATTCAGTTTCTTCCATTACATTTTTATTTTATTTTATTCAATCCAAACTCTCTCTCACACAGTTATTATGTTATTATGTATCTATGTTTTTCTCTCTCATCCTCTAATTTGGTGGTAGTTTTGTCCTTTTACAAGCGGACAAAAGCAGGCTGAGTTGGGAGTGTTCATTCAGCATTCACATCTGCATCAGGAAATGTTCGTGTGTCTCTCTGTCCATTTTCATCTCACTCCATTTTTGAACCCCCCCTGACACTTCCCATTATCATCCCTCCCCCAATTCATATTTCTAACAACATTTTTCTATCAAATCCAATCCCAACTCACAAACACATGCCCATAACCGTAGCAAATTACCTTATTATAAAAATAAAACAAATGTTTTAATAAATAACCATAAAATAAATCTCCATTTTCAAGAAATGAATTGAGACATAATACTGAGAAAATTATCTTTATTCAGTGGTTTGGTGATGTAGCCATCCGCCCCAGCCTTCATCATCCCATCGATCTCCTCTCCTTTGTTGTGCGCAGTTAACGCAAAGATGGGCGTACGGATGCCGTAGCCGCTCTCCGCTTCCCTAATCCTCGCCGTCGCCGCACCTCCGTCCATCACCGGCATCTGCAGAAATACTCTCTCCAATCAATAAACAAGACATTGTTACAAAAAACTTGTGACAAGTTAACATAAATATATATATACCTCGCAATCCATGAGGATGCAATCGAAATAAGCAGCACCACCACCTTCAAGACTTTTACAAACAAGCTGGCAAGCTGCTGCTCCATTTTCACAACAAGAAGAGTCTGCACCAAGCTGAGAAGCCACGGATGTAGCTATCCTTCGCCCTACAGGGTCATCGTCCACGATGAGGATTCTCTTCCCCGTCAACGGTTTTCTGCGGTCCAACTCCGTTTCACTGATTTGGTTTCTGTCACTAACAGTTGAAGCCTCACCTCTTCTAGGAGGGATGCCGCCAAACTCAGGTAGAAGCGCAATGGTTTGATACAGACGGGAGCCATGAAATGGCTTGGAGATGACTAAATCTGGTGCAGCCAACTTATTCTCATCGAAATCGTTGGTGTTGGACATCGGCACCACCAACCAAACCACCCTGCAAAACCAGTTGTCGTTGAGATCCTTTCTGAACTCAGCAACCGACCTGCTCATGTCTGTGAAGGGCCCTGCACGCGTGTCAATCACCATCAAAACAAACCCGGCCTCAGCAGTAGGCCTCTTGTGATGAGCCTCGTCAACGCCATCAAGAGAGCTCAGGGGAACTGATCGTGTGCTCGAACCATATCCATCACTTCTCGAGTTCCCATCTGATCTGCCTGAAGAGCTGCAGTTCCACACATTCAACTTCCGCTTCATCTGCTTCAGAGCTGGGCCGAGTTGTTCGTGCTGCTTCACCACTTGCACTTTAAGCCCAAGTTTTTGCATGAAAGCTTGCAACACGCTGCTTCTTTTAGCACTCTGAACCATGAGTATTACTCGCGACCTTTCAGCTCTCTGAACGCGGGCGAACAGACCTGAATGCTGCGAGGAGTTAGCTGTGTTTAACAACACATTGAATCTGAAGCAAGTTCCTCTTTCGCCTACTTCTTTATCCATGACACCTATCTCTCCTCCCATCAAACGAACCTAAAAAAACAAGAAAATAAGAGACTTTTTAGCTTTGCTTTCGTGTTAGAAGTCAGCAATTGTAAGAATTTGTAGTGTACCAGAGATTGCACAATGCCGAGGCCCAGACCAGTGCCTTGTTGTCCAAACGCCGTCTCTTTGACTTGAACATAGTTCTCAAAAACAGATTTTCTCTTCTCTTTTGGAATGCCTTTCCCCGTGTCATTCACCTCAAATATAAATTCCATACAGTTTGGATCCCTTTGGACAGCTTCTGATTCATTTTTTCCTCCGTGAATCTTGAATAGCAAGCACAATAGGCAGCTCATTGAGTTGCTCTGTTTGGATCCAAGCATCTCATTTTTAGGGGTTGGTTTTCTTGCCCATGCTCGAACAACTATGTGTCCCTCCGATGTAAATTTGACAGCATTGCTCAGTAAGTTGCTCAAGATCTGTTTCAGCTTGGTCTGATCACCTCTGGCCCCAGATAATGTTGAGACAGAGCCATCGCACGGATCCAAGATCACGTCCACGCCTTTCTTCATGCCAATAGGATGATATAAATCAACCACATCTTCTAGCAGCTGCTCCACGCTAAATTCTTCCTCTTCCAGTTGCATTTTTCCAGCTTCTATCTTGCTCGTATCAAGAATGCAGTTCAAAATACCTTTCAAAAATGTGAAGAAACTTGTTATTTATTTGATACATCGAATGTATCATGTATGTGTTCTTAATAAGGATATTAAATATACCTAATAGATCCCTTGTGCAAGCTTCCATCTGCACCAGATTTGCCAAAACTTCTGATCGTGTAGGATCCCTTTTAGTAACTTCGTCGCGACACAGTTCTATGAGGCCGCTTATGCCTGCTAGGGAAGCTCGAATGTCGTGGCTTGCACTTGCAAAAGCAAGACTCTTGTTCATGCTCTTTCTCTCTGATTGTTGGGTTGATTCCATCTGGTTTATCAATGCACCACACAGAAACATCTCTCTTCTTGCAGCTTCAACAATCAATGACACGAAAATGCACAATGTAACCACCGTAGCACCAACCATGAGTACGAGGAGAATGAATGAGAGTCTTATGTTCTTGTGAACTAAGCTCGGATGCTCATCTCGTGGCATAACAAACACGTAGACCTGTGACAAGGAAAACACATATGTATATATACACATATTTCTCATCACCAGAAAGCAATAAACTAATCCCAAATGAATGTGAAATGATGCTTACAAATTGAAGTCCACCAATTTCAGCTGGTGAGCAGCTGATCAAATAATTCTTGCCTCCAATACTCACTGCGTCGTCTCTTAACTCACCGTCGTAAGACTGGCAACTGAAGTTTCCAACTGTCTGAAGATTGCCATCTTCGTTGTTCAATAACTGAAACATAACTTGGGCTCCATTCGAGATCACACGAGTGTTTGGCAAGCCACGGATCACCACATTCCAATCCGTCGTGATCAAATACAAGCTTCCATCATGAAAGGCCATTTCAGCAGCCAAGAAATCAATTAGAGGTTTCATAAAAAATCCTAATGAAATGACACCATTTCCTTCCAAACCAACACTGCTAAGCAATAGAACATCTTGAGGACTTTTCCACCCTGTCCCAACTGAGGCATATCCATTAGTACTGTTCAAGGCTCCTTGAAACCAGCTTGCGTTTACTATGAAAGGTGCAGGAAACCTAATTGCCTCTCCCTGTAGCTTTCCCGTGTCACGATTTGCAGGCTGCACGTACCATGTGTAGTTCTCTGCATCATTTCTTGAAGGAAATGTCAAGTTTGAGTACAATGCATAAGGTTCATCCCCGTATTTATAGTAGGCGAAGAATAAACCGTTCAAGCCTATGTAAGAGATCTGTGATAGGTATTGTAGTGTTGAAAAAGCTAGAAATAGTACAGGAACCACCTGCATCATTGAAAAATTATCAAGTCAAAACTAGCAAGAAAGTTGCAGTAGTACTATAAATTCAAGTTTTTAAACAGATTTATGTCAACCTTTGATTCAATCTCCGGGAACGAAAGATCATTATCATCCAAAGAGAAACTCACTAGCCGAGCTAAGTTTGTGGCTGAAGCATTATTTGGAGAAAACAATGTTGCTGCATTCTGAATTCCTAAGATGAAATCTTGATTGATATTGTGGGCTATCAACGTCACCTCTTTTTCGATTCTTGCAACTTTGTTGAACCATATAGTGATCAACAGTGCAGACAAAGACAGCACCACAACTATCTGCAGGGTGATATGTTTTAAGAATCCAATAAATTGATGTTAGATTCACAATATTTTCAACAAATATTGCTTGAACTCACAAAAAACCTCTATTCTAGCTTGCATTAACACAACAATAAAATTAAAGTTTGTATTGAAGAATGAGTACCAGAAAAAGAAAGAAACAAACGGGACGCAGCACTATCCATGACCTTTGTTTCATCTGAAAATGACAACTACTTCAAATGTATATTCCTGAACATTTAATTCAAAAGGTTAAACCATATAAAAAAATAAAAAATAAAAAGAATAAGCAATTCCCAGCAAACACTGTTGATTGCCACCAAGCATATTCAAGGGCATGCATGCAAAATTAATACTGTCAACTCTCATCAACTACACAACAAATTTGTGGGAATTCTAGCAACTTTAGATTGCCATTCCTATTAAAACTCAAATTCGAATTTTCAAAGTTTTCAATCCCAATACACTTTTTCAGAACTATATCAATAGATCTACAACTATCAATATTCCCTATATTCATTATTTTCAAGAATTCAAAATTTAAAAAATGAAAATGCCATCGAATCATACATTCAAATTATCAAAATCCCACCGTCCTTCACTTTCCCGTCTACCTATCGATCTCGCAAAAAAGTAGCAGAGCAGCAACAAAATGGTACCACAGTCTGCTCTCTCGAGACAAAGAAGGAGAGCAGCAACAAAATGGTACCACACACAGGTTGAGTTCTTGAAGATAAAGGGTAGTGTAACAGAGCATAGATATTCTTCTTTTCAAAAAGGCATACAGAGTTAAAGCATTTATGGCATGCTCCTACGATATACGCATATCAACTAAGTTATACATATATCAACCCTCGACGAGTAAACAATGCAAGGAGACATTGTTTCATTCAAGTTAAAATCATCATCATGCTAATGAACTAAGAAAAATGGGGGCAGAATCAGAAAATAATAAAACTACCAGCTGAAGAAGCTGGGAAGATTGAATGAAGCTTGGTTTTTGTTTATCTTGGTTCGGACTGTGAATCAGCAAAAAATTAGAAGGCACAGCACAATAAGTACACATATCTTCCAAAGGTAAAATAGCTATGGCCTTACGGCTAATGTGGTATGTATCATTGAGAAAGAAGCATATGAATATTGAGTTACGGCAGATTCCGACAGAGAAATAAAAAAATATATTACAGATTTCCTACAGAGAAAATATATATATATATATATATATATATATATATATTGCAGATTTCCTAAGTGGCATATTGCGGATGATGTTCTCTTATGTTACAAGGAACGAAGTGTGCAGGAGATTTTTTTTATTTTTTATTTTTTGAAAAAAAAAGGGATGAAGAAAATTACCAACAAGGAAGAACCCCAGATTTCCAAAGTTCAGCCAAATGTGGTGAGCTTCTACAGTATGGAAGACCTGCGATAAACAACAGTGAACGGGAGGTCAATCAAAAAGAAAGAAAACAGAAACGATGAAACCAGGAGAAGAAAGAATACAATTTTTAAAAAAAAAAAAAAAAAATGCCATCGAATCAAAACTCAAATTATCTATTCGTATCCGAAATCTCGCAAAAAAAAAAAAATCACTTGCAGAGCAAACAAACAGATTGTCCCGATATAGCGTGTAGTCCATCAACAAAAAATTGAGAGAGCAATTTGACACTTCAAGGTTATGAACTAATTACATATGATTGAATGTAGATGACTGACTTGAATGAGTTCGGAACACGACAACCGCGATTAAGTGGAATCGCAGTCTGCAGATCGAAGTCTCTTGGTCGGTTGGACAGCAATATGTCTACTCCGATCAGCGGAACGGCAAGGGTGTTAGTTCATTGATACCAACAAGTTTGCCCCCATGAACGTTATCATCTCTCACGGCTGCTGGATGATAGAGATGATTGGAGCAACAGAATTGGGGGCAAGGCAGCGCTCCAAGAATATTGGGTTTTTTGCATGAAAGGGTTGCCGCGCATAGTTTGAATGGGAGAATAGAGAGTTTGAATGGGAGAATGGGCTCTCCATCAATGCGATGGGCCAATGTAATTTTATGCGAATTTTTGCCATATCTCTCTTCGCTAAATCCTAAGCTATATAATATACTCAGAGAAAATATATCAAATTAGTCATTTTTATTATATAAAAATCTTAAATAATCGTTGTTATATATTCATTCAAAAAATAGTTAAATTAAAATAAATGGATATAAATATCCCTATTATTGATAGGGTTTACAATTTTACCAATAATTAAATCAATGCTATTCTCATTATTGCTGAGAAATTGCTAAAAAAACCACATTTAATTAATTGCACCTAATATTATTTCTATTTTGACTATTTAATTTGCAACAAACAGATAAATATTAAATGAAATAAGTTTTGCATTTTGCAACTAAAAGTTTTAGAAACAAATAAATAAATAAATATAATTAAAAAATATTTTTAAAAATACAATCCTTCGTTTTAAAAAAATTTATAGAATTTGTGTTATGCTAAAAATTTATAAATAAATATAAAATTAAATTAGGTTAGTGTAAAAAATTAAATGCAACTGTTATTGACTTGGATTTTGGCGATTTACATTTTATTTTTTCATTTGCGACTAATGAAGTTTTTTATATTAAAAAAATAAAAATTTTGAAAAAAAAAAATGATTTGGAAACCTCATTAATTTTAAATTTGAATATTTGCAATTACAAATGAATTTAAAGTCGATATTTAAGAATTTTGAGATTTATATATGAAAATTAGGAATATTTTAAGAATATGGCTATACTTTGAATGAATAAATAAAAGTGACTATTTAAGATTTTTATATAGTAAAAGTGGTTATTTAAGGTTTTGACTCATATACTTATTTATTATTTTTAGAGTTGGAACGCATCGATAATAAAATATAATATATAATTTTAAAATAATACATTTTTATGTTTTTTTATAATTCATTTTAAATATATTTAATTTCTATACATCAAAATTATGTATGAATAAACTATAATATAAATTATTTTATATATTATAAATCTAATTAGATATGTATATATTTAATTAAATCAAAATAACTAGATCAAACATAAAGTCTAAACATAGAAGTTTGATTAAAAAAGTATTCCTTTAAAGAAATTACACTTGTATCAATTAAAAGATAGTAATCATAATAAATTAGTGAAGTGTAGTAAAAAAAAAAGTGACAAATATAATTTTCTATTACATATAAATAGATTATAATATAAATTATTTTTTAAATTAAGTAATCAAACATAAAGTCTACAAATATAAGTTAAATTTTAAAAATTATCCAATAAAAAAAATTACACTTGTATTACTAATTTGAAAAATAGTAATTATAATAAATTGGTGAGAATAATATATTTTAGATAAAGTGACATATAATTTTCTTACATTTTCTTTTTACTTACTGTATATGTGTGCACGATTGTAATCGCTAAGCGTTAGTCGGACATCGGGTGAGGCCTATCGCCTAGGCGGGACCTAGGCATTTTTAGGTGGTAGTTAATCGGTAATCTAATTTTTATATTTAATATTTATAATATATATTTATCAATAAATAAAATTTAAATTATATAAATTTAAATTATTTTTTAAAAAACTAAAAAAAAAAAATAGGCCGTCTAAATCAATTAGATAGCACGTAGCACGCTTAGTCGGCCACCTAAGCTACACGTAGCGAGCTTAATCAGCCACCTAAATCGATGTCTAGGCACTTGGGCACTAATTACTCGCTAAACCGATTAAATACGGGGATTCGAGGATAATTTTTTGGCTGTGGGCCACCTAGCGCCTTGGCGGAGATTTTTACTAAACTGTATGTGTGTTATATTAGAAGAAATAGTAGTCCCTTGTTTGGGGTACAGTGGTGAAAGCACTTTACCTATGATCAAGAGGACATGAGTTTGAGCTTCCACGGGGACATGTAGGGTGTGTATGTTTAAATTAATGTAAATTTCTTTAAAAAGAAGAAATAGTAAATAAAATAAAATAAAGATAAAAAAATAAAATTGATATTGATATAATATTTCTTTCGAAACAAAGTGATAAAATTGTAATCATATAAAATTTGTTTGTTTTATTATTTTGGTAGATTATGACTTAAAATTTCAAATTTCCGACTAAAATTCCTCTAGTGGGCGTTGCACCAAGGGCTTTAGGTCATAGCTTGTGTCAATAAATCATAGGCTCAAATTTTAATGGAGAAAGGAATTTTAATTAATACATTCTACTTCCTATTTTCCATGACAAAGCCCAACAAAAACAGTAGGAGAGTAGAAGATAGAGTATAACATGAAAACAAATGGGACAATAGAATTCAAATAGTATATATGTCTTCAATCAACAGATTGAATACATCCCAACATTTCATGATACAATCAGCTACACAATCAAGTATGTGTCCATGGCCCAAATGTCTGAGCCGCATGATACAGAAAATTTATGCACTGCCACTGTTTTCGTTGAGACTCTACTTGCCATGAGAAATTATTAGTAAAACTAAATTACCTTCTCAAGAAAGCAAACGTGAGCATGGTGTAGAAGGATTTTGCAACGAGATTCTGTCTCAACCATCCATGGAGCCCAATTATTAAACCTAGGGCACTATCCTTACGTGACTCTCCATTAATAAAATATTAATTTTTCTTCTTAACTACATAACTTGCAACCTAATATTATTTTTCACTCCCATCAGTAACCCTGTTCAACATAACATTTAATTAAAATATTAATTTATCTTTTTTTCTATATAATATAAAAGATTAAAAAATATTTTAAATTAACATGAGCAAATGATTCATAGTTTACTTTACAAATAAATATTTAATAATTAATACTTAAAAATATATGTCAACGAAATACAAATACAATACATGGAAATTTAAATTACAATTACAAGAATTATAAATTATATATTCAAATATGGGTGTGGAAACTCTAGCAAATTGACTCTAATTTCTTGTGAATTTTGGTAAACATTTTATTAATTACATATAACAATCAAAATTGTATTTTGAAAAAATAATAGCCAAGAGTAAGAGTAAGTGAGTGCAATGAAGTGAGAAAGGTCAAACAAGATTCGCAGAGCAACTAATGTCATGCTCTATTCACTATTTTTCCATTTTTATATGTATTATTATATTATTATTTTTGTTGTTGTGAACCAGACACCAAATCAGTAATGGCAATGGTCTTAGGCCGAACAAAGTTTTGGGTTGCCACCATGCATACAAAATTAATTAATACTGCCAACTCTTATTCAAGCCCTAAAACTCATACACATATATCTAATACACTACAAGAGAACTTCTTAGTTTACTACAGAATCCAAAAAAATCCCGTGTAAAGTTCACACACGAACAAAATTTCAAAAAATTTGTGGCCAAATTTTCCCAAATGGATTACTGAAAAAGCACAATTATCAACCTTCCCTACACTCATTACTTTCAAGTATTCAAATTTAAAAAATAAAACACCAACAAAACATTCACTCATATTATCCGGCGTGCCCAAAAATGATACGAACCATTTTGAGTCCATTTTGCACCATGTCCATTGAGTCGAGGAGCCCATAAAAGAAACTCATTAAAGCGGGCAAATGAAGGATTTCATCGGACCAGTCGGATCGTATCAGAACAAGACTCAGCCCACCCATACTTCGAATCAAACGAGAGTCACGTACTAGCTTATTGGTATGAAATTGCCACATCATCTAGACATCCGGTTAAGGAGGGTAAATCATGGGATCGTGTAATAGGAATCAAGTCAAATCAAATATATTCAAGATATCTATAAAGCAGCTGAATATATGAGAGAGATTCAGGATATCCCATCGCCTAAATTAATGGGATTTATCCATATAGATAAATATAAATCTGCTTGTGTATATTTAGCTTTAAAGTATAAACAAATATCGATGCTAGATTTTTCTTATGTATCTAAATATCTATGCCTCTAAATACTCCTATCCCTTATGTACCATGATGTGTTTTACCTTATTTTCTCCATCAATAATAAAGTTACATCACTTTCATTCAACAATCATAATTCATTCTCATATTCTTTATTCTTTTGAAGTATTCAATCTTAAGGTAATTCGTAAAACTTCGTGCATCAAAAGCCCATGCATACCAAGTAATACTGTCAACTCTTATTCAAGCCCTAAAGCTCATGCAGATCTATCTAATACACTACAAAATTAAAGAACTTCTTAATTATGGAACCCAAAAGTCCCTTGTAAAGTTCATACAAATAGATAGGGGTGTGCAAATAAGTCGGGTCGGGTCAAACCCAACCTGATGTCCCTAAACCCGAATAACCCGAAACCCGCCCGATTTAACCCTTGACCCGACCCGAACCGAACCCTGAATTTTGGGTCGGGTGAAGGGTTGACCCGATTTTTTATTTTATTTTTTAAGCTTGCAATTTTTTTAAATACTTCTGTCGACATCGCTCAAAGAAAACAAAGCAATAAATAAGCAAATTGAACATTCTTCACTCCAGCAACATTGTGTTTGTTTTTCTGTTATCAGTAGTTCACTAACTACAACATTTCCAATTCATGCAGCACATTCTTCGCTCCAGAAAATAAATGATAAATGTCACATAAATAGCTCTTCACAAAAGGAAGATGAATCAACAGCCCTCTAACAAAATGAGACAAACAAGAGATCACAAGAATTCCAACAAGGAAGAATAACCAAAACTCAACTGAACTGGTGAATTCCAACAAGATTTCACTAACTGCTGATACATCACTAACTACAAAATTTCCAATTCAGGCAGCATATTCACAAAAGGAACGAACTTGGACGAAGATGAGAGCAGAGGATTAAAAATTTCTTACCTTATATTTGCAGGAGGATACGAGAGAAGGCCTGGGCAATGGAGCATTTCTCGGCGTGGAGGAGGAGAGCAGGGCCGCAGCAGGTCGGCGAAGGCGATGGTGAGGCCGTGAGGGCGACGGCCAGTGGCTGTGGGTGGGGAGTGGCGGGTGCTCGCGGCTGGCCGGCTCACTGGGTGCACACGTGCAGTGCAGACCGCCGCAGGGGGACTGGGGAGATGGCCGACGGGCGACGACTAAGAGAGAGGAGAAGAGAGTTTACGAGAGACGGAGAGAGGAGGCGAGAGTTTTAGGACTTAAGGTTTTAGATTTGGAAATTAGGAATTTTAATTAGAGGAAATATTCAAAAAATAGTTACTTTTCTTAAATAGTCAATGTTATATAATATACATATAAGGATTGACCAAAATTGCATAAACTTACACAAATAACTCTACTTTAACTTAATTTTGGAAGGTTTTTTTTAATTCGAACTCATAATTGTGATGATTCGATTTTCCTTACTTAAATTAGTAACAAAAAATATTTACCTAATTAGATTGTGAACGATTTAATTTTAATTTTATATTTATAAATAATATATTAAAATAATGTTTGCGACACCAATGTTAACATTTGAGATATGCTATTTAGTTTTGATTTAATATTATTTATAAATAATACATTAAAATGATGTTAATTTGCGACATTCCATTTAGTTTTGATTTTATATTTATAAATAATAATATTAAAATATTGTTTTGGCATTTTCTATTACAAAGTAATTGTTATTTGGTATCAGAATTCAAAAATTAAAATTATTATATTTTCTATCAAAAGCGTTGTAAATCGAATCCTTCTTGTATCACAGATAAGCAATAATGGAGAAAACACGATAGAGAGAAATAGAAATATTATTATTCATTGATGTATGAAGAATTACAATATGATGTCCTATATATAAGGATGAAATCATATCTTCTACAGAAATCTAGAAAGATATGTATATATCTCTAAAGTTATCTTAAGAGCTTCTCCAACCCAACACTATTCTCAAACTAATACTCAAAATTTGCAGTTTTAATGCTCCAACCCTACTGCAAATGTTGAACTCAATTTGCGTTTTTGCTGCTTTCTCTCTCCTGGAGACGCAAATTTGCGTAAACACTGTTGATTACTGCATTTCAGATGCAGAGAATAATGAGCTTTGTAATTTTGCACTTTAGTCCTTTTTATTTGCCTTATTTTCTAAATTAGTTTATTTTTATATCACTTTTGTCCTTCCACTTAATTTATATTGTTAAGTTTATTTTATTTTCTAAATTATATTAATTATTATATACTTAAAATCTCACGTGTCTTACTAAATTTTTATAAGTGTCGATTTTAAATTTTATTTTTTAAATAAATGTTAATTTATTAATTTTTTTTCTTTTATTCAATTTTATTAACTATACAACATTTAAAGATACAACCATCAGAAAAAACCAATACATTGCAAATTAAGAAAATACACAAATACACTAAAATAAAGCTAATTAATAAATTGACTAAATTTAGTCTAGTTTATTTTAAATTAACAAAGAGGTCAAATTATAAATTTAATAAATATATTGGTAGTATTTGAAAAATACAAAGAGTTATAAAAAAAAAAGAATATGTAGAGAATATTCTTTTGAGTATGAGTTTGGTGTTTTGGGTTGGAGGTCAATTACTGTTTGATTTGATATTTACTGCATTTTGAGTTTGAGTTTGGTGTTTCGGGTTGGAGATGGCCTAAGTAATGTCCATTTATAACACTCCCCATTGGAAATTACTTCGTTATGTTCATGTCTCATTAAAAACCTCGCCGAAAACCCTATGGGATAAAACAGTCGAGGAAAAGAGTACATAACATATGTTTATTCATGTGTTGCACTAGATGCCTCATTAAAAACTTTAACTAAGAAAACCCAATGGGAAAAAACTTAGCAAGGGAAAAAGAGTACATCTGTTTAGCCTTCCAGGCATAATGTAAACCTTCAAGGTTTAATTATAAGTAATCCAATATTATCCATATATGTAGGAAGTGACTCTATGAATAATCTTCAGGATTATCACGAGATTAAACATTCTGAATAACAATCATTCTTGGGGAATTGAAGTGGGTAAAAGAATACAACTCTAGTGTACCCACTACTCATTTATGCAACACAAGTGTATTATCCTCATGCTAGAGGGTGAAGAATATTTTAAGTATCATAATATCATATGATCTTCCAATATATGCAAAAGAATATTAATCATACTCTTTTTGTAATTCTCAAAAGAAAATATCATCTATGAGTGGTTTAGAGAAGTATTCAAACTGATAAGAAATATTAATACCACAACAGAGAACAAAATAAACACTACGAGATCTATAATTATCATAAATAAGTATTCATTTGTTCACTTAAACCACCAATATCATACTTGGTTTCTCATAGAATACCAAGATTTGTGTACCTTGAAGATAACAAATAATATACTTATTTCAATGTCTCTTAGTAAGAGAAGCACCAAGTCTTGCTAGCAAGATAATTTTGAATATTGTATCAGGCCTGATAAAATGGTGTACAAAAGACACTTAAATAGAGAACTTCTGGTCCAAAAATATTATGTTATCTTCTTTAAGTCTAAATGAGACATTATCCACTTCTGGGGGATCAGATGACTTTGGTGTTCTAAATAAATGTAATAGATCTCTGTAGAACTCTTATTATATACATTGACTAGTGTTAGAAAAAAATAACTGCTTCGGGAGATTGTTGATCTTCAGGTCGACATAGTACTTGGTATTATCCAAGTCTTTTTATTTCATACTCCTTCTTTAGGCATGAATTAATTTTCAAGTTAATATATTCCTTCTTCAAAAGGAATTTATACAGTGATCTCGTCACTATATATGTTGCGATCTATTTTCTATAAAATCCATCGGGGATTTAATATAAATATTATCGTACAATGACTCATATCAATATGTAGTCATGGAATTTTGTAACTGCATACATAAATTTATATTTTCTGTCATAGAAATCAAGTAGCGGAACACTAAGCCATTCAAATAGAAGAGTAATTTATTTAAAATCAAGTATGGGTCTCTGCGAAAAACTCTTGAGATCTTAATCTCGCTTTATATTTCACCACATCATAGTAATCATTATATCCTGCAAGGATAATATTCATGAGCGAGTTAATCTCTATTCCAATTGCTCATTTTTACATTTTGACTAATCATAATGCTTCTAGCATTTAAGCTCTGGATCCAGATTGGAGCAATTGTGGAATAAGCATGTTGTCGACAACTATAAAGTTTATGTTATTCTCCTTTACTCATAATATTCATGGCATTATCTGATTTTTATCATTTCCCATAATATTTTAATTTACTTGTTCCGCAATCCAATAATATTATTATTTTGATGCACGTGCTTTTGTATTGGGATTCTTGTCTTCAGGACAATCCTCTTCAAGAGGTTACATAATCCTCTTCAGGGGTCACTGGAGTGTTATTAATATGTTTGATTTTATTGACCGCAGATTTTTAATTTATGCACCAATATATATCTCATACTTCTGGTATGAAGACTCACATACTTCTGGTATTAAGGAGTTTCAATTATCTAGTCCATTAGGTCTTTAATTATTTATGGTGCATAAGTTCAATCACTCCACTATATACAATAGATGCATTTATAAATGCATTTGGCAAATTACTTGCTAAACATTGCAAGTTTTGATTCATTCTTGTGTGGCTTTAACTATGAAGATCCTTATATTCTTTGACATTTTTCGGCATTCCATTATCTTTGGGCTTATATCTCCCCCTAATGCCGACGAATGATCTTCTTAATATTTACAGTCAACGTACTCTATAATGGGCTACTAGGGTTTATTTATAGACGGAGAATTTTGTACAACGTATATTTTTATATTACGTTGAGAGCCCATAAAGGTATATTTTGGTGGTGATATACAAATAGACTGTAATAAAATGATTCACAGATCGGAAATAATTATTTATTTACCACACTATTATATAGGGATAGTAACAATATGCTGTTGGTCGGATTTAAAATAATAAGGACCATAAATTTTTAAAACGACCCTAATGTTTGATAAATTGGTCCACATATCTTATGAGATATATAACATTATTTTGCATGTTATATGACAATAACATTATAATTATCCGACGCATTATATTATTATGCCCAATATTATCCAAAATACTCATGCCATAAATAAAAGATTATAGATCATTCATTTTGGTACAACTTTATAATAAGATCAATAATTTAATTGAAAACAGTTCAATTCAAACAAAATGAGAGTAACAATAATAACAATAAAAATTAATCATTTTCAACATATAGGATATAAACACAATGCGCTACCAAGATACGCAAGCTAATTATGAAAGAATTAGTTTATTATTTCTTTCGAAAGTCAAGAGCTCCATTCTTAGCATACTATCACCATAACTATTGAAAATTAAATTTGAAAATTAGATTTGCTTCAGGCAAACTAATATGGTCATTACAGAATTTCAATATCATTATTATACTTATGATTTTGACCATTTCGTTTACCAACCTTATTTATAAATTGGAAACCCCTCAACTACGGATATAACTATTTTGTTAAATGATAGTATGTGCTTCAGGCATAGTTTGCATCATTAACTAACAGTTTCTTGATATCATTCTCGATCACATCTATTATATATGTGCTTCTAGCAGTTTTTTTTTTTTGTAATCAAATAAATTTTGTATTATGATCATTCATAAGGGGTTGATTATATTTTTCTTCTAGTGATACAGTAGAGGTAATCTCAAGATTTCTTAGTATGATTTTAAATTTATACTACTTCTGGAGTATAAAACTACTAGCATGAAATATATGTTGAGTTTTTCTATCACTTAATTTTTCTATAATGTTCTGCTTATAAAACTTAAATTGCGATAAAACACAATGAACCAATTAAATTGCTCTAAAGATGAGTTATGAAATTTTGGTAATCAATGATCCTTCAGGGATTCATATAAGATAATATGTTCCTTTGATATGGTCTTATGGATATATATAAATTTTAAAGACCACTAAAAAAATCGAAGTTTTTTGCCTTCTGTGTAAAGCTAATTAAAGAGCTTTACTTACATCTGATAACCATGTTAAATATATTTCAATCAAGGGGAGCCCAACAAATCTTATAGTAATTAATTTCTAATCATTCGACATAATTTCTCAATTATATGAATTAGTGAAGATAATAGTGAGAAACATGGTTAATGTGAATCTAATTCCATTGTCTAAAACAAAAAAGTTTTTAATCCCTAACACTGGATCAGAGCTACTAAATGGTATTTAATCTCATGTTTTTTCAACATCTTTGCAATATGTTATTAAATCTCAGGCTAAGTTTACAGTATATTAGTTACATACTCAATTATTACTAATACTATTCTAAGATTCCCTGCGAGTTCGAGAAACAAAAACAATCAAAGAGCAATCCACCATAAATTTCCGCATTAAAACAATAGTTTTCAGTCTGACACAAAACACTATTATCCACTAATCAATAAAGTTCCCTTACGAACCTGCGACGGTTCCGCTGGAAGCAAAGCAGATGATACTGAAAAAAGTCAATTATCTCGGCTTCTGTTTGCACTATCCGAAATTTAAAAACTTTTTAATTCATGATTATTATTTATTAGTTTCTTAATTACATAATTAAGCCGTAGATGAGCAGTTACACTTGTTTTTTTTTTTTCACAAGTTGAACCTACAATATATTTTTCTCTCCATCATTCAAGAGCCAATATATTTGAAACATGACAATAAATTCACAGGCGATAGCAATAGAAAGGAGAAATCAACAATAACTCATACTCAAAAGAAATTAATGGAACGAACTCACCATGGGTCACCTTCTCTATTTAGATATACCAACGTGGCAACGTGAGAGCGAGAGAAACCCAAACATAATGTATCTCGTCCCAATTCAAATTTGGATGTGGCCGTTTATTTGCTGCCTCCACCACGGCGGTAGTAGAAAATACTTAAAATCTTCTCGATTAGTAGAAATATTATTATTCATTGATGTATGTGAAGATGAAGAAATAATCTGTGAAGATGAAGAAAACTCATATACGAACTCCAATTTTACTCATCTGAAAATATCATCTCAACTGATCAATCTACATCTATCTGCCTTATATACTTCATAGAAGAAGTATCTAGAAGTAATATCTAACTAACTATGTAACAGATACAACAAAATATCTCAACAATAGCAACTAGAGTTTGTTATGTGTGTGCATGCATCCATGCACGTGATCTTCTGGAAGCTCGTTCACTCTCGCCTCTCTTGTATTTATCTCGTGTGTGTTACCAACATGATGTATCCTCAATATCCCCCCCTCAAGCTGCACTTCCCATAGGTGCAGCTTGGACAACAACAAATGAAATGTATGAACTGGAACAGCCTTCGTAAATAAGTCAGCAAGCTGAGAAGACGATGCAATATGTGTTGGAATGATCAGACCCGTCTTGAAGGCATTGCGCACAACATGGCAATCGATTTCAATATGCTTAGTGCGCTCATGGAATACCGCGTTCTCCGTGATGTAAATAGCCGCCTTGTTATCACAAAATAAACGAACAGGAAGAGGAATCGAGCAGCCAAAATCCTTTAACATGTATGTAAGCCATTGGAGCTCATGAACCGCAGCTGCCATGGCTCTATATTCTGCTTCCGCCGTGCTGCAAGCAATAGTAGGTTGCTTTTTGGACTTCCAAGAAAGAAGACAATTACCCAAGAAAACGCAGAAACCAGACAACGATCTCCGGGAAGTTTTGCAAGCACCCCAGTCTGAATCAGAGTATACACGCAGCTGAAGTGAAGCAGATGATGAATAGAAAACCCCTCTGGATGGAGAACCAGAAATAAAACGCAAAACGTGGATAGCAGCTTGCCAATGTGATTGACGAGGAGATTGGACGAACTGGCTTAATTGCTGGACAGCATATGTGAGATCCGGCCTTGTGTAGTTCAAATATAAGAGACGACCGACCAAGCGTCTGTATTTCATGGGCTCGTCGAGAAGAGGAGAAGTGGTGTCGTCATCGGCCAAAAACCTGAAACCAGGAGGAAATGGAGTAGAAGAAGGTGAACAATCCAACATGTTCATATCCTTCAATATATCAGAGGTATACTTGGACTGTGATATGAACATTCCACAGTCAGATCGAGAGAATTCCATGCCAAGAAAATACTTGACCTCTCCAAGATCTTTGATGGTAAACAAGGCATGAAGGTGAGCTTTAATCTGTTCAATGAGAGATAGACTCGATCCAGAAATCAATACATCATCAACATAAACAACAAGGAAGACACAATCTGCATTAGAGTGAAGAATGAACAAACACTGATCATGCTGGGACTGCTGAAAACCATAAGCCAACAGTCGAGAGGTGAGTTCGGTATTCCATTCCCTAGATGCCTGCTTTAAACCGTAGAGGGATTTCTTCAATTTACAGACCTCTCCAGCTCGAATCTTAGCATAACCAGGAGGAGGCAACATATAAATTTCATCCGACAAATGGCCATGAAGAAAAGCATTATTAACATCAATTTGGTGAACCGGCCAAGAATGAAGAACAGCAATAGCTACAAATAAGCGAATAGTGACCACCTTAGTAACCGGAGAAAAAACATCAGTGAAATCCTCACCCTCGACTTGTGTAAAACCCTTAGCAACCAAACGAGCCTTATAACGCTCAATAGAACCATCAGCACGACATTTGATCTTATAAACCCATTTGCAACCGACCGGTTTCTTACCAACAGGCAAAGTAGTGATTTCCCATGTGTGGTTCCTTTCAAGAGCCTCAAGCTCATCATGCATAGCTTCCTGCCACTTAATATTAGTCCTAGCTTGATTATAAGTAGAAGGTTCATGAATAGTAGATAACAAAGCAACAGAATCAAGAAATGCACCAGATAAAGATTCAGGAAGTAAATGAGATGACTGAACACAAGAAAGAGATGTGGCATAATCTTGTAGCCAAGATGGGGGATGTGTGGAACGAGTACTGTGCCTAACATGTGGCTGAGTTGTAGGCTGAGCCGTAGGCTGAGGAGAAGGAGGTACAGAATCAGAAGTAGGAGAAGGAGGTAATGTAGCTGAAGGAGCAGGAGTGATGACTGTAATGGGAGAGTCATCATTGGTGATGTGAGGAGGTATATATGTGGGCAAAACAGGAGTAGCAGAAGTGTCTGAAATAGAAGGAAAAACGTCCTCATGAAACACAACATCCCTAGAAACCACAACACGATTAATATCAGGAACAAAGACCTTAAAACCCTTTTGAGAGGTTGGATATCCTATGAAGATCCCTGAGTAAGATCGGCTATGAAACTTATCAATGGAGTTAGATTTAATGAGAGCAAAAGCAGCACACCCGAATGACTTGAGAGAGGAATAGTCAGGTACCTTTTTGTATAAGATGAAGTAAGGGGACTTCCAATCAAGAACTGGGGTGGGAAGGCGATTGATAATGTGGGTTGCAGTTAACAAAGCATCACTCCAGAATGATTTGGGAAGACGAGATTGGATAAGTAAAGCTCGAGCAACTTGTAGCAAATGCCTATGTTTACGCTCAACAACCCCGTTTTGTTGTGGAGTGTATGGACATGAGGTATGATGAAGAATCCCCAGACTATTGAATAAGGAAGCACATGCTGAATTTAAGAACTCAGAGCCATTGTCTGATCGTATGATTTTGACAGAATGCTGAAACTGATTTTGGATATATCTAAGGAAAGTATGGAGGGTTTGAGGTACTTGTGACTTGTGAGATAATAAGAGAGTCCATGTACAACGGCTGTAATCATCCACAATGGTGAGAAAAAATTTAGAACCAGACCTAGAAACTGTACGATATGGTCCCCAAACATCAATGTGTAAAAGCTCAAAACAAGTGGTACTTTTATTGTGACTATGAGGAAATGGTTCACAATGCTGTTTACTTTGAACACAGATCTTACATTGAGGAATATCAGATGTAGGTAATGAAGGAATACAAGATTTGAGATGAACAAACACTTTATGTGAGGGATGACCCAAGCGTGAGTGCCAAGTGGCTACAGTGGCAGAAAAATTACAATGTATGCGAGCAGACTGCATGATACAATGAGCAGCAAACATAGACATGGCATGCTGTAGAGCAGAAGGCTGGAAGGAAGAAGAGTTGATGATATAGAGATGCTTGAATATATGTCCCGCAGCAACAATGGACTTAGTCTTAAGGTCCTGTAATATGCAACAGGAATCAAAAAAATGGAAACCTATCTGAGAATCGCGTGAGGCTTTATGAACAGATAGGAGATTGAACTTGAAAGTAGGTATGTATAGAACTGAAAATAATGTGAGAGAGCTAGATAGAACGGCATTACCCGAGTGAGTCACATGTTGAATACTACCATCCGGTAAACATACAGGAAGAAGAGAAGATATGGCAGTAGGAGAAACCAATAAATCAAAATTGGTGCACATATGATTTGTCGCTCCGGTATCAACAATCCATGAATCAACATCAATATATTTATCAAGCGAGGAACTAAAACAAGTAGAAATGGAAGTACCTGCAAATTCAGGCAGTAAGGCGATATTCACCATATCAGCAGCGGAGGAAGTGGAAGGTTCAGACTCATCTTTCCATTCCAAAGGATTATCATTCACCATGGCCGCGACAGGAGGAGCATGGCGCTTGGTATGATCAAGCCGATCAGGATACCCCACAATCTTATAACACCGATCAACCGTATGTCCAATCCGCTTACAATGCGTACAAACCGGAGGTGAGAATTCGCGTTTCTGGAACTGACGCGGACGAAGATTAGGACGAGGCCATTGCGGCTTGGCATACATGGCAGCCGTGTCATGAGTCATGTTGAAATTATCAGCAACTTGACGATTCTGCTCCGCCTTGAGCATCATAGAATACACCCTTGTGATAGAGGGCAAAGGTTCAGTTAATAATGCTTGGTTCTTTTCTACAGCAAACGAGTCATTCAAACCAAGCAAAAACTCCATAGATCGATCTTCCAATTTGATAGAATCAAAAACAGAAGCCGCATCCGAAAGCGCAGCACGAACTCCAAGCAGAAATTCTGCAGATTTATTTGCATATTTGCGAGCAATGCTCTCGCAATCAATACCAGGACGTAAAGCCTCCAATTGATCTGTGAGATCCTTCAACCGTCCATAGAAATCAGTGACTCCAAGCGAATCTTGCTTCATCAAGGCTATGTCGCGCTTCAACTGATAAAGAAGAGAGAGATTCGACACGCTGTATCGTTCTTCCAACTCACGCCATAAAGAAGCCGCAGAAGTCATGTAAGCAAACTGATTAACCAACTCCTTGGAAATAGAAGACTTTAACCAAGATAAAACCATACTATCTACCTTTCGCCATCTGCGAAAGTATTTCGATGTTGACGGCGGACAAACACACGAACCGTCGGCAATTCCGAGCTTATCTTTAGAAGTAAGAGCAGTCACCACTGCAATTCTCCACATGCGATAGTTCGCATCGGTGAGGAGTACAGAAACCAGACTGACACCAGGATGGTCAGAGCCGTGGAGAAGAAGCTGTTCTTCATAAACAGCATCGTCGGCCGTAGTGGAACCAGCAGCCATGAATGAGTGAGAAAAAGAACGAAACCAAATATTAGGATCGAATTCCTGCGATTGATACCATGTGAAGATGAAGAAATAATCTGTGAAGATGAAGAAAACTCATATACGAACTCCAATTTTACTCATCTGAAAATATCATCTCAACTGATCAATCTACATCTATCTGCCTTATATACTTCATAGAAGAAGTATCTAGAAGTAATATCTAACTAACTATGTAACAGATACAACAAAATATCTCAACAATAGCAACTAGAGTTTGTTATGTGTGTGCATGCGTCCATGCACGTGATCTTCTGGAAGCTCGTTCACTCTCGCCTCTCTTGTATTTATCTCGTGTGTGTTACCAACATGATGTATCCTCAATAATGTATGAAGAATTACAATATGATGTCATGAAATCATATCTTCTACAGAAATTTAGAAAGATATGTATATATCTTTAAAGTATATCTTAAGTAATGTCCACCAAATAAATATATTTATAACACTCCCCCTCCCCTTGGACATTACTTCGTTATGTTCATGTCTCTAAAGTATATGTTTCGGTCGGGTTGGACAACACCCGAACCCAATCAACTCCAGGTGAATATTTCAACCTGTCACCCAATCGACCCTAAGACCACAAATATCAGAGACCATGGTGTCATAAGTCTTCTGTCGCATCAGATTTTTCAAATAAAAAAAATTAAAAAAATGCTTGTATTTTGAGAAATATGGGTTGACCAGGAGATCACAAAGATGTGTGGGTCCCACTTTCATTACTTTTTAATTTTTTAATCATGAATCAATTAAATAAGGACATTTGTTACTATTTTATTGGTCATTTAATTTTGTATAAAAATATCTTACTAAAATTGTTATATCTTTTAAATAATAAAATAAAAATAAATAAAATATATACCAAAATTTTTTATTTTTTATTCTCTACAAATAGAGACTAATATTGATATATATATTTTTTATTTTTAAATTAAGAGAGAGAGAGAGAGAGAGAGAGAGTAGTGATCATATGAGAATAGTTTTTAGTGTGAGAAATGAGAATAAATCTCAGCCTTTGATTTTGTGATTTCAACGCTCATGATCTATTTCACTCTGTGAGCAGTTTTCCTCGATTATCCTGCAGTTTTGCAAAATTAAGGTTATTTTTGTAATTTTAGCTTTTTTAAAAAAAATCTGAAATAGTATCTCATTAGATTTTTTATTCCTTTCTTCGTGCGATTTGATTTCTTCTGTCGATCAGATTTTTTTATTTGTTTCTGGATTTCCCATTCGTGTTCGGTCTCGACTTTGTTAATTGTGCATGAATATAGTTTTAAAAAAAATATTATATTCAGATCGACGTTCATTTTTACTATTATATTGTGTATCTTTAGTGTTAACTTTGTGCATTTTTGTATCTTACAGGTTCATTTATTCCAAACTGTGTTGATGAGATGAAGCATTTTAAGGGCATAGTTTTTAGAACTGTTGATGTTGGTATTGAGTTTTATAGAAACTACGTTCGTGTTGCTGCTTTGAAGAAGATGTTTAATTTTTTTTAATTCGTATTTATGTAAAAATGAAGTAAATCGGGCTAAAAATGAAGTAAATCGAGCTTAAAATGCAGGTTGCTGTTTGTGTTTGAGTATTTTTACAGTTTTAGCCTTTAAAGGCTAAAACTGCAGGATATTGGGGCAAAAATGTCGCGTTTTTCAATTTACTGAGAATGAATCATGTTCGTCGATTTGATGAGATGGACGCGCGAGATCTATTCTTATTTCTAATAGTAACTCCTATTCTCACCTTATCACTACCCTATATATATATAGGAAATATGTATACTTTTTTCTACTAAAATTGTTATATTATATATATAAGAAATATATTATTCTCTAATATATATATTATTTTCTACCAAATTTTAAAATGTATATATTTTTGCATATTATTATTAATCTTGATATATTCTCATATTTAAAATGCAAACCGGATAGTCAAGCCTAACTACAAAGAATTTCCGGAATGGAATCATTGAGCCCATTTAGTCCATCTCTTTTTTAGCGCTCTATCAAGCATCTCATGGGAGGCATATTTGTTTGTAATAATAAGATATTTGTTAAATTTTGATAAGGAATTTAATTTGTATATATTTTGTTTATTGGAATTAATATGTATTTATTTTAATTGAATTTAAAACTAATTCTATATAATATATAAGGACAAGTTAACACAATTCATGTCACTTACCATTAATCATTCTCATCAATTTTGAATTCTCTACTGAACGAATTGCAAGTCTATATAGCTATATGAGAAATAGATTAATTATTCGAAACAAAGAAGCCCACAATGCTTTGACAAATGATTTGATAGAGCATATTTGGCAAAAATTTGGCCATGAAAATTGAGATTTGATATTTCTTTTTATGTACTTTGTTTATTAAATTATATATTGTTGTCGTATTTTATGCCATGTAATTTTATTTCAAGTACTTGTGTTGTTTTATGCAATGCAATTTTATTTCTTAGTAATCTATGTCAATCTTATTTTAATAACCGCTTTATAAGTTATAGTTATATATATATATACCATATATTATATATGGTTGGGTGGTTGAGTGGTCATGAATTAACTTGACAAAATATTATGGTTGGGTTGGAGTGATGTTGAAGTGAGAAAAATTAATAAAATATTAAAAAGGTTGGCTGGTTGTATGGTTGGACCGATTACTAATAAACATAGTGTAAGACTACAATCATCGGTAACCTTTTAACATGGATAAAAAATAAAATAATAATAAAATTTTAAAAATAAAAGTGAAAATTGATAAAATTTGCTTGACCCAGCTCCTCTGCCAACCCTACCACCTTTACATCGCTTCCATACATGTGGCACCCATTCATTGGGTGCCACTTAATTTTGTAAATACAAATGTGATTTTATGTAATAATTAAGACATACATATATTTATAATTGTTGATTTATTTTTTATTTTTTATTAATTTTTCTAATTTGTATATATAAATAAAGGGGGGCTAATTGCAATAGAATTCCCAACGTTTGCTGGTTTTTGCAAAAATAACCTAACGTTTACAAAATTACAATTTAATTACTAACATTTGTTTATTTTTGCAATTTAATTCCTTACGTTCCAAACATGCAATTTAATTCCTAAAGTTTGTTCATTTTAGCAATTTAATGTCCAACATATACAAGATTTGCATTTTAATTCCCAACATTTAAAAAAATATGTTTTATTCTCTGATATATATAAAATTACGTTTTAACTACTAAAGTTTTTTTTTTTTGCAATTTAATTAAAAAATAACGTAAGATTTATAAAATTATATTTTAACTTTGTTGGGGGCTAGAACCGGATCCGGCCCAACAGGGAATTAGACCAAAGCCTAATGAAGGGTCAATAGTACTAACAGTCCAACAAGGTCGCAAGAGCCCAGTTCTCCGGATAGACACCTGCCAAGTAAGCAGTCCATCAAGCCGAAAGTAGTTCAAACCGAAGTCAAAAGCAGTTCGATCAAAGTCAAAAGCAGTCCGATCAGCAAGGAGAGGATTCGATGTGAGAGCTGCGAACCCCTTCAGCAATCACTCAACGGTCAAAAAAAGATAACGGGCGCACAACGTCTAGCCCGCGAGGTTTTCGGAACTACTTAACTACCACTTAGAGAAACTATCCCGATTCTCAAGGAGGTGACCTCTAACTAGGGGTGTTCATGGTTTGGCCGAAATCGGTCAAACCGGCCAAACCGTATTAATTTGGCCGGTTTGGCCGGTTTGAAATTCAATTTTCAAACTGGTGGTTTGAAAATTTTAAAACCGGATAAATTTAGTTTGGTTACGGTTTGGAGACTCAAACCGGCCGTTTGGGCCGGACCGGCAGTGTGTGTGTGTGTATATATATATATATATATATATATAGTATAATTAATTAATATAATTTGTAGCTCATTTGTTAAGTTTCTACTTTTTCATACAATTAACCCATGTTCAAATTTATTGGCCAACATACTATAGTTTTAGTTTTATTTTTTTATTTATCAAAAATAAACTAATAAGTATTAACATTAAATAATATTATTTTATATAATTTCCTTAAGATAAATTAAGCATGAACTTTATAATAATAATTTTACACATCTCTTTCAATTTTACATTTGAATTTTATGGTTATAATTTTAATATATTTGGCCCATGTGTTTCTTTTGATTTACATTAAATTATAAATAAGATTTTTAGAATAAAAATTATATTATTATAAGTAGTAACAAATAATATAAAATAATTAATTTGTATTTAGGCCCTAGTTTTCTACAAATTATAGTAAATTGTTGAAAGTTGAAACATATTTCTTTTCAAACCGTCAAACCGGCCGGACCAAACCGTTTTTATATGGTTTGGCCGGTTTGGTTTCAAAAAATTAGTTGGCCGGTTTGGTTTGAAAATTTTTCAAA
Organism: Plectranthus barbatus; assembly: GCA_026898455.1. Classification (NCBI taxonomy): domain Eukaryota; kingdom Viridiplantae; phylum Streptophyta; class Magnoliopsida; order Lamiales; family Lamiaceae; genus Plectranthus; species Plectranthus barbatus. The sequence continues at coordinate 49,571 of JAPKLW010000517.1, forward strand.
CCGTACCTATCGGTTTGGCCGAAATTTTCCTTCCAAACTGGCCGAACCGGACCGCGAACACCCCTACCTCTAACTGCCGAGAGAAGGATGTGGAAACCCTAGATGATAGTCGCCCCCTATAAATATTTCCTGCAGACGTCGGCCACAGAGGAGGGCACGGAAAAGAGAGAAAAACCTAACCCCTTGTTCATTAGAAATTAGGCTAAGAGATCTGAAAGCTCAACGCCTTTACAGTTCCAAACCAGTTCGATTTACTTGTATTTCTACCAATAATAACTTATTTATTATCATCGCGTGCATTCGTTATGCTGTTTCCTGTTTGTTTTCGTTCATAGTTCCCGGGGCTCCGTATTCTGAATAAATTCACCCTCAACAAACTCCTAATATATATATTTTTTTTATTTTTTTGCCAAAATAGAAAATCATTTCATAAATTTGTTCGTTTTATATTTTAATTTCTGGTAATTTCCTATTATTTATAATTTAGCTCGTAATTATTAAAAGTCAAGATATAAAATTACATTATAAGTCTTAATGTTTCAATTTTCATAATTCATTTCCTAATATTAATCTATTTATGTAAAAATAACTGAATCTTCATTTATAAATGCCCTTTTTTTTAAAATACTATTAATAATTTTATATTTTAATTTTTAATATTTATGAGAGAAATTATAAAAAATAGACATTTATTAGAAATTAAATTATAAAATTGAACAAATTTTATGAATTAATGATTTTTGCAAGAAATTAAGAAAATATATTAGGAATATATGTGAGGTGCTTGGTTATTTTCTAGTTGAATTTCAAAAAATAGATAGTTGTTACTCCCTCCGTCCCGGCTGAATTGTCCCAGTGACTGTGGGCACAATAACCAAGGAGTGTGAGTGTAAAGTAAGTTGAGTGAAATTAATATTTTATTATTGAGTGTGAAAAAGTTGCCTTTTTAAGTAATGGGACAATTGAGGTGGGACGGACGAAAAAGGAAAGTGGAACAATTAAGGTGGGACGGAAGGAGTAGTATTTAAAATGTAATTTAATAAATTCTAGGAATTAAAATGGAAATTTGTAAATGTTGGGAATTAAATTGAGAAAATGGAGTAATGATAGGAATTAAATTGCGGGTTTGAAATGTTAGGAATTAAATTGTAACAATACATTGTTACAAAAAACTTGTGACAAGTTAACATAAATATATATATACCTCGCAATCCATGAGGATGCAATCGAAATAAGCAGCACCACCACCTTCAAGACTTTTACAAACAAGCTGGCAAGCTGCTGCTCCATTTTCACACCAAGAAGAGTCTGCACCAAGCTGAGAAGCCACGGATGTAGCTATCCTTCGCCCTACAGGGTCATCGTCCACGATGAGGATTCTCTTCCCCGTCAACGGTTTTCTGCGGTCCAACTCCGTTTCACTGATTTGGTTTCTGTCACTAACAGTTGAAGCCTCACCTCTTCTAGGAGGGATGCCGCCAAACTCAGGTAGAAGCGCAATGGTTTGATACAGACGGGAGCCATGAAATGGCTTGGAGATGACTAAATCTGGTGCAGCCAACTTATTCTCATCGAAATCGTTGGTGTTGGACATCGGCACCACCAACCAAACCACCCTGCAAAACCAGTTGTCGTTGAGATCCTTTCTGAACTCAGCAACCGACCTGCTCATGTCTGTGAAGGGCCCTGCACGCGTGTCAATCACCATCAAAACAAACCCGGCCTCAGCAGTAGGCCTCTTGTGATGAGCCTCGTCAACGCCATCAAGAGAGCTCAGGGGAACTGATCGTGTGCTCGAACCATATCCATCACTTCTCGAGTTCCCATCTGATCTGCCTGAAGAGCTGCAGTTCCAAATATTCAACTTCCGCTTCATCTGCTTCAGAGCTGGGCCGAGTTGTTCGTGCTGCTTCACCACTTGCACTTTCATCCCAAGTTTTTGCATGAAAGCTTGCAACACGCTGCTTCTTTTAGCACTCTGAACCATGAGTATTACTCGCGACCTTTCAGCTCTTTGAACACGGGTGAACAGGCCTGAATGCTGCGATGAGTTGGCTGCGTTTAACAACACATTGAATCTGAAGCAAGTTCCTCGTTCGCCTACTTCTTTATCCATGACACCAATCTCTCCTCCCATCAAACGAACCTAAAAAAACAAGAAAATCAGAGACTTTTAAGCTTTGCTCTCGTGTTAGAAGTCGGCAATTGTAAGAATTTGCAGTGTACCAGAGATTGCACAATGCCGAGGCCCAGACCAGTGCCTTGTTGTCCAAACGCCGTCTCTTTGACTTGAACATAGATCTCAAAAACAGATTTTCTCTTCTCTTTTGGAATACCTTTTCCCGTGTCATTCACCTCAAATATTAATTCCAAACAGTTTGGATCCCTTTGGACAGCTTCTGATTCATTGTTTCCTCCGTGAATCTTGAATAGAAAGCACAATAGGCAGCTCATTGAGTTGCTCTGTTTGGATCCGAGCATCTCATTTTTAGGGGTTGGTTTTCTTGCCCATGCTCGAACAACTATGTGTCCCTCCGATGTAAATTTGACAGCATTGCTCAGTAAGTTGCTCAAGATCTGTTTCAGCTTGGTCTGATCACCTCTGGCCCCAGATAATGTTGAGACAGAGCCATCGCACGGATCCAAGATCACGTCCACGCCTTTCTTCATGCCAATAGGATGATATAAATCAACCACATCTTCTAGCAGCTGCTCCACGCTAAATTCTTCCTCTTCCAGTTGCATTTTTCCAGCTTCTATCTTGCTCGTATCAAGAATGCAGTTCAAAATACCTTTCAAAAATGTCAAGAAACTTGTTATTTACATCATGCATCTGTGTTCTTAATAAGAATATTTGATATACCTAATAGATCCCTTGTGCAAGCTTCCATCTGCACCAGATTTGCCAAAACTTCTGATCGTGTAGGATCCCTTTTAGTAACTTCGTCGCGACACAGTTCTATGAGGCCGCTTATGCCTGCCAGAGAAGCTCGAATGTCGTGGCTTGCACTTGCAAAAGCAAGACTCTTGTTCATGCTCTTTCTCTCTGATTGTTGGGTTGATTCCATCTGGTTTATCAATGCACCACACAGAAACATCTCTCTTCTTGCAGCTTCAACAATCAATGACACGAAAATGCACAATGTAACCACCGTAGCACCAACCATGAGTACGAGGAGAATGAATGAGAGTCTTATGTTCTTGTGAACTAAGCTCGGATGCTCATCTCGTGGCATAACAAACACGTAGACCTGTGACAAGGAAAACACATATGTATATATACACATATTTCTCAACACCAGAAAGCAATAAACTAATCCCAAATGAATGTGAAATGATGCTTACAAATTGAAGTCCACCAATTTCAGCTGGTGAGCAGCTGATCAAATAATTCTTGCCTCCAATACTCACTGCGTCGTCTCTTAACTCACCGTCGTAAGACTGGCAACTGAAGTTTCCAACTGTCTGAAGATTGCCATCTTCGTTGTTCAATAACTGAAACATAACTTGGGCTCCATTCGAGATCACACGAGTGTTTGGCAAGCCACGGATCACCACATTCCAATCCGTCGTGATCAAATACAAGCTTCCATCATGAAAGGCCATTTCAGCAGCCAAGAAATCAATTAGAGGTTTCATAAAAAATCCTAATGAAATGACACCATTTCCTTCCAAACCAACACTGCTAAGCAATAGAACATCTTGAGGACTTTTCCACCCTGTCCCAACTGAGGCATATCCATTAGTACTGTTCAAGGCTCCTTGAAACCAGCTTGCGTTTACTATGAAAGGTGCAGGAAACCTAATTGCCTCTCCCTGTAGCTTTCCCGTGTCACGATTTGCAGGCTGCACGTACCATGTGTAGTTCTCTGCATCATTTCTTGAAGGAAATGTCAAGTTTGAGTACAATGCATAAGGTTCATCCCCGTATTTATAGTAGGCGAAGAATAAACCGTTCAAGCCTATGTAAGAGATCTGTGATAGGTATTGTAGTGTTGAAAAAGCTAGAAATAGTACAGGAACCACCTGCATCATTGAAAAATTATCAAGTCAAAACTAGCAAGAAAGTTGCAGTAGTACTATAAATTCAAGTTTTTAAACAGATTTATGTCAACCTTTGATTCAATCTCCGGGAACGAAAGATCATTATCATCCAAAGAGAAACTCACTAGCCGAGCTAAGTTTGTGGCTGAAGCATTATTTGGAGAAAACAATGTTGCTGCATTCTGAATTCCTAAGATGAAATCTTGATTGATATTGTGGGCTATCAACGTCACCTCTTTTTCGATTCTTGCAACTTTGTTGAACCATATAGTGATCAACAGTGCAGACAAAGACAGCACCACAACTATCTGCAGGGTGATATGTTTTAAGAATCCAATAAAGTGATGTTAGATTCACAATATTTTCAACAAATATTGCTTGAACTCACAAAAAACCTCAATTCTAGCCTGCATTAACACAACAATAAAATTAAAGTTTGTATTGAAGAATGAGTACCAGAAAAAGAAAGAAACAAACGGGACGCAGCACTATCCATGACCTTTGTTTCATCTGAAAATGACAACTACTTCAAATGTATATTCCTGAACATTTAATTCAAAAGGTTAAACCATATAAAAAAAAAAAAAAAGAATAAGCAATTCCCAGCAAACACTGTTGATTGCCACCAAGCATATTCAAGGGCATGCATGCAAAATTAATACTGTCAACTCTCATCAACTACACAACAAATTTGTGGGAATTCTAGCAACTTTAGATTGCCATTCCTATTAAAACTCAAATTCGAATTTTCAAAGTTTTCAATCCCAATACACTTTTTCAGAACTACATCAACAGTTCTACAACTATCAATATTCCCTATATTCATTACATTCAAGAATTCAAATTTTAAAAAATGAAAATGCCATCGAATCATACACTCAAATTATCAAAATCCCACCGTCCTTCACTTTCCCGTATACCTATCGATCTCGCAAAAAAGTAGCAGAGCAGCAACAAAATGGTACCACAGTCTGCTCTCTCGAGACAAAGAAGGAGAGCAGCAACAAAATGGTACCACACACAGGTTGAGTTCTTGAAGATAAAGGGTAGTGTAACAGAGCATAGATATTCTTCTTTTCAAAAAGGCATACAGAGTTAAAGCATTTATGGCATACTCCTAGGTTATACACATATCAACTAAGTTATACATATATCAACCCTTGACGAGTAAGCAAAGTGATGTAGAAAAGTTTAAAAATGCAAGGAGACATTGTTTCATTCAAGATAAAATCATCATCATGCTCATGAACTAAGAAAGATGGGGGCAGAATCAGAATATAATAAAATTAACAGCTGAAGAAGCTGGGAAGATTGAATGAAGCTTGGTTTTTGTTTATCTTGGTTCGGACTGTGAATCAGCAAAAAAATCGAAGACACAGCACAATAAGTAAACATATATTCCAAAGGTAAAATTGCTATGGCCTTACGGCTAATGTGGTATGTATCATTGAGAAAGAAGCATATGAATATTGAGTTACGACAGATTCCGACAGAGAAATACAAAAAAATATATAAATATATTGCAGATTTCCTACAGAGAAATAATAAAAATATATATATAAATATATTGCAGATTACCTAATAAGTGGCATATTGCAAATGATGTTCTATTATGTTACAAGGAACGAAGTGTGTAGGAGATTTTTTTTTATTTTTTTTATTTTTAAAAGGGATAAGAAAATTACCAACAAGGAAGAACCCCAGATTTCCAAAGTTCAGCCAAATGTGGTGAGCTGCTACAGTATGGAAGACCTGCGATAAACAACAGTGAAAGGGAGGTCAATCAAAAAGAAAGAAAACAGAAACGGTGAAACCAGGAGAAGAAAGAATACAAATTTTTTTTAAAAAGAAAATGCCATCGAATCATACACTCAAATTATCAATTCGTATCCGAAATCCCACCGCCCTTCACTTTCCCGTCTACCAATCTATCTCGAAAAAAAAAAAGAAAAAGAGATTCACTTGATGAGCAACAAACATATTGTCCCGATATAGCGTGTAGTCCATCAACAACAAATTGAGAGAGCAATTTGACACTTCAAGGATATGAACTAATTACATATGATTGAATGTAGATGGCTGACTGGAATGAGTTCGGCACACGACAACCGCGATTAAGTGGAATCGCAGTCTGCAGATCGAAGTTTCTTGGTCGGTTGGACAGCAAATGTCTACTCCAATCAGCGCAGCGTCAAGGGTGTTAGTCATTGATTCCAACAAGTTTGCCCCCATGAACGTTATCATCTCTCACGGCTGCTGGATGATAGAGATGATTGGAGCAACAGAATTGGGGGCAAGGCAGTGCTCCGAGAATATTGGGTTTTTTGCATGAAAGGGTTGCCGCGCATAGTTTGAATGGGAGAATGGAGAGTTTGAATGGGAGAATGGGCTCTCCATCAATGCGATGGGCCAATGTAATTTTATTATTTTATGCAATTTTTTGCCATATCTCTCTTCCCTAAATCCTAAGCTATATAATATACTTATTTTTTTTTTATTTTTTTTTTTTAAAAAAAAATATTTTTAGAGTTGGAACGTATCGCTAATTAAATATAATGTATAACTAGCATTTCACCCGTGCGTTGCACGGAATTATTATATATTTTAAGCATTAAAAACATAAGTGCATAAATATTCTTTATGATTATAGTTATAAATGATAATTTTTGACACGATATGAATTTGCACAAAAATAATAAATTTAGATTTATATTTATTGGATTGGGCTCCATATAAAATCGAACATGACCTGTTAGGATTTGGATTTATGTAAGATCAAACATAACCTATTATTTATATTAAATTTGCATAAAGACGGATAATTATGATTATTTATCCTAAACTTTAACAATTTGTGAAATTTTATCACATAGTTTCAAAATGATAATAAAAACAACTATAACGTGTTAATGTCTTGTCACAATAAACCGAAAAAAAGAAGAAGTATATTTTATAAGTTATATAGGAAACATTTAAGAAGTGATAGTACAATGAATATAATGTGTTCAATTTATTTATTTATTTATTTTTTTTTACAAAATACGTGTTATTTGTAATTATGTGTACATTTCATGCATGAATTATTGAGCCCCTCCCCTGACAAAACCTTTTCCTCTTTTCTATGTTTGCATATAGTTTAATGAGTGGGATTTATTAATACCCACTTTCAGCTATAAGCATTTCAAAAATACCCAAAATATTATATTGCTTTAAGAAATACCCACTGCACATATCTGACAATTTTCAGAAGTTAAATGTCGTTATTTTCACAAAAAAACATGTAGAATGTGACATGTTGAATAAAAAAAGAAAACTGTCGGTCAATTATTTATATATAAACACGGGATCCGACTAACAAATAATTTAAAAATTAAAAATATGTTAAAAAAAAAGGGAAGGAGTAGTCGGTGCCACGTGTGGTCGGTGTCGACTGCTGAGGCACCGACCCCGACACCGACCAACGCGGCAATATTTAAAAAAAATAAATTTGGCCACGTCAGTCGGTATCGACGCCACGTAGGTCGACGTCGCGGATACCGACTGACGTGGCATTCATCCACGTAGGTCGGTGTCGAAGTCGGTGTCTTATAAATGACACCGACCCGGCACCGACCGGTCCCCACTTCGAAAAAAAACACAAAATGGTCCCAAATTTTGATTTCTTCCCATTCCCTTCGACCTCGACTCAAACGTTGACTTCTCCCCCAAATATTCTTCTTGCCATTCTCAGAAATTCGAACCAAAACATCGCATATATTTCGCACCAATGGCCGCCCATAATGAGATAAACATTTTCAACAATTTTCATCAATTTTTAACCGATTAATCTTGCTATTTTTCATTATTTTTTTTGTTGTGGAACTTGCGAATATTTTGTATGAATTTGTATAAATTTCATGGAGTTGTTTGAATTGTGTTGAACAATGTGTTATTATTTAGTTGATTGATAATTGGTGATGTATTCTTGGCTAAATGTGGTAAAAAACGAATTGGGGAAAAAATTAGGGCAAAAATTTCATAATTTAGATTTATTTTGATTGATTAATTTAGGTACCCAAACATAATTGAACATAATTGATGATATAAGGCTGACAAAATTAGGTCAAAATCGATAGGTGCAAAAAAAATTAGGGCAAAAAAAATTTAGTGTTAAATTATGATTTGGGGAAAATTATTTTATCAGTACCTAATTAGGAAAAATTATTAAAATAGGGCTAAATTAATATATAAATTAATTTTAATTTAACATTTTAATGTGAATTAGGAATAAGTGAAACCTTAGATTTTATTTTAGGTACTATTAGATGCTTAATTGGTTTTAATTAAATTAATTATGTTGTGGATGTTTATTCTTGTATAATTTGGTCTTATTTAATTAATTTATTGTAGTTGCTTGAATTCGATCAAATTAAATTCATTTATTAATTTTCATGTTATTCTTTTATTAAATTAATTATGTTGTGGATGCTTATTTAGGTATATATAGTTTTAATTAATTTAATTTATCGTAAAGTCGTGGTAAAGGAAACCGTTACACCCTGGTGTGAAACACCTAATTAAGTAATGCGTGTGATATGAGAGTATTATTGTATAACACGGGAGAATTCCGTGAACTACGATGGATAACCATAGTTATATTTAAAGTAATGATAACGGAAGCCGTTACACCGTGGTGTGAAACACCAATTTAACTAATGCGTGTGATATGAGAGTATTATTGTATAACACGAGAGAATTCCGTGAACTAATTAATCATACTTTGAATTAATTTTAATATTGATACTGCTACTGAATTATTTCGTTTTAATAATCATCTTAATTAAATTTGTGAAAAATGAGATGAATTAAAATCTTTGGAATATTTGTAATTAATTATATGTTGAATAATATGTGTAGGTTGAGTGGATTAGGCCTGCTTTTCGTGGTTTAACCACGAAGGTCACGTTATCCACGAAGACCACAGTACTGAAGGGGATTGCATCGACCTTAAAGTCATTGGGGGGGGGGGGGACGACTTGGTTAATCAGTTTAGGGAAGGACCCTTTGGTTCTCTTTTAGTTTGGGAAAATAATGGTCCTAGTGCTTCCGCTCCTTTAGTAGAGCACTTAAGTTACCAAATTAAGAGTGATGATGATAATACAATGCTATTCTTGGTTGGTGGGAAAGTGATTCGTTTTGGGGTGCCTGAGTTTGCACTGGTTACTGGTTTGGGTTTTGGGTCCTCGTCCTTTGATCCTTGTTTTGATGATCATGATGTTCCTTCTAGATCATCTGTTTTTAGAAAATTCTGTGAAAATAAGCAACTGACAGCAAATGATCTGTTTAAGAAGTTTAAGGAGTGTACTGTACATCGTGAGGATCAATTGCTTTACTTGAGGGTCGCCAACATATTAGCTTGTTGGTGTTTTGTGTTGGGGTACCATGATAGGCGGTAGTTGAGGGGTGGTTAAATGTCCTAGTGGAGGATTTGGGTCGCTGGAATGCTTTTCCGTGGGGGGCTTATTCCTACCAGGGTTTACTACACTACATTTCAGCTATGCCTAGGACTAGAAACCGAGATGGCCTGAGCACGATGAGTATTCATGGGCCTATTTGGGCATTACAGGTATTATAGTAATTTAAAAACCATGGCTTATAAATTATGATATAGATATTGTAGAGTTAACATTAATGTGTCTATGGGCCTATGAGACCATTCCGGAGTTGGGACTTGCATGTTGCAACCTCTTGAATCCTCAGGCGCTTCCACGGTTTGCTAAGTGGAAGTTTGTAAAAGCAAATGCAGACAAGTGGGGGTCGTGGTTTGCTTTCTTTGCCAGAGATCAGGTATTATACAAATTTGTTGTCTTGTCACAATATTTTAATTTTCTAATTATATTTCTTTAAATTGCAGATTAATGCTTACTCGACCTTACCTCCTTCTACTGACGAGCAAGATAAGAACTATTACCAGTCTGCACTCATGCCTCAACCATTAGGCGTCGTATGGCGGCATCCCGACGTAGCCGTGCCTTCGAAGAAGGATAGGGGTGAGGGAGTGCATATAGGGGGTAGAGACATGGGGGGTTTAGGAGATGAGGGGCACCGTGAGAGTGGTAGTCCATCTCATGATGCGGCGGGGGAGGCCTCATCTAGTAGAGATACTAGGAGGAGGCGAAGCCGATCTAGCAGCATGGGTAGGTTGATCAAGGATGCTGTGGATGAGATTAAGACTTTTGTATCCGATCTCTTTCGTTCATCTAGATGTGCCCACGACACTGATGCTCATGGGTTGAGAGCGACGGCATTTGGGGGGCACAGGAGTCCCCATCGCGATGAGGTAATGTATTTTAGAATCAATTTTTTATATAGTTTGGTGAGGTATTTATTCTTATTTGTTTGATGTTATGTTGATTGTTGAGCAGGAGTCTCGCTCTTCTACTAGGCAGAGTCGTTCTCGACAGTCCGGTGCGAGACGCAGCCAGTCTCCACATATAGAGAACCTGGTGGAGAATGAGAACCCTGTTGAGACTGAGCACCCGGTGGAGATTGAGCACCCAGTGGAGCATGAGTCGCGGCGCGATGATCAGGTGACATAATTTTTTAAACTTTAATGATAAATATTAATGTTTAATATGCATATCCTATTTGGGTACTTGTAGTTGGTACTTCATACTGGCACTAGCAGTAGGCGTAGTGGTTCACGACATTCTGGCTCTAGACGTAGTGCTTCTCAGCGCCATGATGATCAGGTAAATACTTATATGTTTGATATTATGAAACTTTACATTATAATTTTTGTTCAAATTTCCATTTAGTTGTTGGACCAGCCTGAGACTTCTAGGAGGCCATCTCGTGCACGACGGAGCGTAGAAAGACAAGAACATCCGCAGCCTATCAATCAAGAAGAACTGGTTTATTTGATTTGATAATTTAAATAAATTATTTTTCTATATCGCAATTATTTGAATTTATAATTATTTAAGTATACTTTTATTTCCAATTTGTAGTTGCTTCTTAGTCATGTACCAGCCCACTGGTCTTATCAGTTAGAGCAGAACTATTTCGAATGGGTGAGAGAGAGTACCGTCTCACGGGTGTTTATGCACCATCCAGTTGTATTAAACAAGAAATACTTTGAGAATATTCAGGATGCGAGCACCGATTTATTCGCTGATACGGTGGAGCATGTTTGTTTGTGTTTGCAACACAAACTCAATGATGTGAAAATAACCGCATGGCGGTTCATGCGGCCGTCATTCTACGTAAGTATCACAATTCTTAATATATATGGTTTGCAAGAAACATATTGATTATCTTTTGTTGACAGCTTGTTATGAGGAACACGTTCCGGAAGTCAGCATTGGAGAGACGAGGTCTATTTGAGCCAGAGCTTCTGCTAGAATACATGAAGGGGACTGGTCATGCTGTATCTCGTCCATTGGAAACTGCTAATACTGTAAGTGATATATTCATTTGTAAACTTTAATTAGGTTTCAAATAAACTATTAACTAATTATTTATCTCATGTCATGCAGCTTATAGTGCCATGTAATCTCCTAAATCGTTGGTACACTGTGAGATTAGAGGTTTCTACATGGACATGCACTGTGTATGATCCATACATGGCATACACTACTGCCGAACAGAGAGCTGCCAGACAGGCTGAAATCACGAAGATGACAGATCACATGAGGCATTTCTTCCAGATTGGAGAATATTGGACCAAAAATGTTTTTAAATATCAGATTGCTCCGACCAGAGAGATGACAATCCGATGGGAAAGGCCTTTTCATGGCAGAATGGAATGTCATGACGCTGTATATGCATGCGCGGTTATGGAGATGTTAGTGTTCCAAAGGCCCAGTGTTGAATGGATAGAAGATCCGTCTAAGACATCCTTTTATCGTCAATATTTAGCTGAGCTTATATTTGGTGACACTTACCCTGATGAAGAATAATTGTATTTGTTTATTTGTTGTATTTTGGTGACACTTACCATGTTTTATTACATTGAATGTTATATTACATTACTAATCAAATTTTATATATATATAACTGCACATTTTGAATAATTGAAATTTAAAATACTGATCTTATTTAGAGCAAAGTACAAACATTCTGCAGACTAAATGGATACATCAATTATAATCAAAATGATCTGATTTAGAGCAAAGTTAACGTTCAGAGTTTGCAGCTCGCTCCGGACACAATCGCCTCGTATGTTGTTCAGATCCACACACGCTACAACGTTTATGTGCGCGACGCCTACTGGTGGAAACTCGTGAATGCTCCGCACCAGATGGTCTTCGACTATTCCTAGGACGACCTGCTCGACAAGTTATGTTTGGAGGAAGTACTTTAATTGATCGTGCTTGGTTTGAAACTTACCACTCACGATGAGGTGGCAGAGAATGCACGGTTCCACTGTATATCAGTCGCAAATTATTCATCTTGTAATAATCGTGGATGTAATCGTACAAGTTATCTCCATTGGTCCTGCAAAGTAATAATAACAAGTCAACAGAGTATTGAAATGATTAATTCAGCAATTGCATGAGAGCATGGTATCGAAACATACCGGATAGCAGCAATTGCATGAGAGCATGACGGCATTGACAGGTCCTCAAATTCAAGTCGACCAACCAGGTTTGCTCATCGTCATTGACTTTGAATTTCCCCCCGGATATTTTAACAACCATATAGCTATGCGACAACTCAACAAGGGGAAATACCTTCTGAACGGCCTCCTCTATCAATGGGTCGTCTCGTGCTGCAACCTTAGCTTGTCTTTCGTCGAACTATTTTTTGACGATCACTCGGTATGATTCAATCATGGAACATATGGGCAAACGACAAGAATCTAGCAGTCCTGCATTAAAGACTTCTGCCGCATTTGTGGTCAAGAAGCTGTAACGATTCACTGGACACTGTGACCTTGCCCACTTTTCAGGTCCAACCGTGATGAGCTTCTCGAAGGCAACAGGATTGCCTTCGTTAATTCTATCCATAGCTTGCTTGAACTCCACTCCATGATATGCATACGCAGCCTATTGATACAGCTTTACGATTGCCGAACCATAGCCTGTGAGCTTATTGAGCAGATGGTAGTAACAAAGACCGTGTGCTGTTCCCGGAAATATATCACTTACCGCATTTGAGATGCTAATGTGCTGGTCGGATACGATGAGTGCATCGGAGGTTAATTGGAAAGAATTTCGTAGACGAGCCATAAACCATCTTCAACTCTCGTCATTCTCGATCGGACCGACACCAATAACTAGAGGGAACACATTTTCGTTGCCATCTTTCGTAACAACAACAAACATAATGCCTTTGTTTTTCCTCTTTAGATGCGTGCCATCGACAACGATCACTGGTCTTAATAAATTGCACTGGTAGGCACTTCGAGAAACACCTAGGGCAACAAAACAATGTTTAAATTTTCCATCTGCTTCAAGATCAAGAGAGGTTACCGTGCCTGGATTGTATTGCTCCAGCACTTCAAGGTATTGTGGCAGCTTTTCAAAGGATTCGGCTATACTGCCGTACAGAAGTGAAATAGCAGTATTACGAGCACGCAAAGCAATACCGTAAGTTGTTTGAATTCCAAATGATCGCTGCAGCTCGGCCATAATCTCTCGGGGCTTACTTATTGCCCCGTAACGACGCATCCTTCTTGCAAAATATGCAGCTACAGCCTTCGACCGGATAGATCTGGCACCGACTCCCGCAAGATTGATCTAACAATTATGATTTGGTTCAAATTTGCGCACAATCCAGCACTTACTCCTGCAGCTTGCCCGTATTACAAAGGAGCAATTCGTCGATCTCTTGCAAACATACTCGACGCGTTCATGATCGGAGCGCCGTACTTTAAACTCCCGCCGATGCTCCATATGCCACAGTGCCACAACAATGAACAATTCATCTTTACTCCAGTACAAGGAGTTCAATGACAATTCTGTCTCGAGTATAGCTGAGACATCTTTCACAGCAGCTGAATGGGAAGTCTCGTCTTCCCTAATTGGAAGCAACCAATTATTTAATTCATCATCCACTTGGCATCCTTCTGGCAGAGGATGTGTCGGCATAAGATTTGAGATAAAAGTGGAAATACCGCCAAAATTCCGGATCCTGGCTAAGAATTCAGCAACAGTACAATTAAGACAAAAATTACTATCGTCTCTGAACGACTCATCATCCGAATCAGATGACTCCTCGTCCAGATTTGCTTCATCATCGTCATCGAGATCCACATGGCCACCACCTATTTCAGTTTCGTGGTATGGAACTTCTTGGGTTACAACAGGTTCCACATGCTGCTCCTCTTCCTCGTTTTCTTCAACATGAGCCCCTTCATTTAGGTTGGGAAGTTGTGAGCCACTACCGCTTGCACTTTGATCAACAAAAGTATTAAAGAGACCTTGACCATAAGAATCGTAATTGGTGTTCGGAGATGCACCAAAATACATCGAAGACCCAAATCTTTGAAGGTCATCAACCGTTAGACTAAAATACTGGTTCGGTGGTGGACTCATTGAAGATATAAATGGTCTGTAGGTTGAGGGCTGTCGCTGTGAAGTCCCAACACCAGCACCCTTCATAATAACAAAAATATTGGGCTCCGAATATAGAGCACAAAGCCGCTGCAACTCCAAATCAGTCGTCAACAAAGATTTCACAATTCTTCCGCTGCGGCTTTGAGACGTATAATACAAATTATACTCACCAAATATATATTCAGCATAAAAAATCTGTTGGATGTTGCTTCTCAAATAATTTACAGATATATTGGTGGATGGAACGTAAATCAATCGTTCTTGTCCACCAATATAGTTGCAGGAATCATCCAATTGACTATTGTAGTGAACAAAAAATGAACACCAGTTCTCCATCTTCACGAAGATATAAACTGAAAGAATGGAAAATGAGTAGAAAGAATATCGTAAAAATGGAGAAAAAAAAGACAGAAGAATTTGATTTTTCTTCGAATTTGAGTGTAAGAGTGAAGGGCAACAGATTTATAATTCGATCTCAATTATGAGTACAGCTACACACATCTGTATTTTGGAGCAAATTTTTATTTTCAACCACTCATATTTTCGTACATTCACATGCATGCAAGAGCCTACCCATTATTATTCATAAATTGTAATAATTTTGAAATTTAAAAAAAGGGGTCGGTGTCGAGGTTGGTGCCTTTACAAAGGAACCGACCTCGGCACCGACCTTCAATTAAAATAAAAAAAAATATTGCACCGACAGTCGGTGTCGAGTTCGACGGCAACTCGGCACCGACCTACGTGGCATCGACCACGAATTTTTAAATATATATATTGAGTCGGTGTCGAGGTCGGTGTCAAGCACAAGACACCGACCTCGCCACCGACTGTAAGAAATATTTGTTTTTTATTTCCGGTCTAATTCTTTTGGTCGATGGCATATTTTCAAAATTTAATATTCACTTTATTCATTTAAAAAATAGAATAATAGACGCCTGATTTGATATTTGCATTTGATGATCAATAACTAATTATCTTCTCGATTTCATGCATTACGGACTCTGACTGGGGCAGTGGGTATTTCTTAAATATGTTTAATATTTTGGGTATATTTGTAATGTGTTTAGTGGAAATGGTTATTTAAAATATTTTCCTCTAGTTTAATTATGATTCTTTTTACAATTTCTCTTCTGGACGTTGTGTCTATTTATCTTTTTTTAAAAAAAGGCTATCCTTTTTTAGTTATATCCAATTTTTTTGTACATAATCATATTATTTCAGTTGGTTCTCAAAAATCTTCCAGACCATTTCTTTTTCTAATCCCCTGTCTGAAAATAGGAAGGTGTGTAACGCCCCTCGTAAATTTTAAATGTATTTATCGAATTTTCGACATTTATATTTTGTCGTCGAATTTAATTCGAAGCTACGCGATCGATTTGAATTGGAAATACATCTTTTTGGGCATTTATTTGATTTCCAATCTTATTTCAAGGAGGATAATTAAATATTAAATTAATAATTAATATCGATAATTTACTCGATGACCCGATATTTTAGTATCGGGATAATATCGATCGATAAATATTCGGGAGTAAACGAAATATTACGGTCTCCCGTGCAATGACGCGAGGAGATGTGGAGTTGACGTGAGGTGATGTTAAAGTGACCGATGTGACAAGCGAATGACAACCACTTTAACCTTTTTGACTTTCGGTAATTCCGAAATTACCCTCGCCTCCCTTCTATAAATAGAAGGCTTCATTTACAAGTTTTACTTTTACTTCTTCTCTCAACTCTCTCCAAAGAAATTCCGGCGAACCTCCGGCGAGCTCCGACGAAGCTCCGGCAAAGTGATTTCAAGGTAAAACTATACCTTTTCGGAACCCTCTCTTCGTCTCCTTTCCGTTTCCAACACCCTTTCTTTCGTTTCTCCATGTTTAGAAGTTGAGATCGAGTAAAGATAGTGTTGATCAAGCTCACAAAGCTCAAAGAACATCCTAGAGGTATAGATCGAACCTCTCTCTAGCTATTTCTTGAATATTAGCATGTTATGATTTATGCCCTAGTTACAAATGTTATGATCTAGGCTTGATTTTGAGTTTATGAGTACGTATGCATGTTTATCATGATATATTATGAGCCTAGAAACAATATATCGACCTAGGAATCGAATTGTGTTGATTTTGGAGCATTTTTGGTATATTTGTCCAATATGGTAATATTGCGGTTAAATCTCGATTCCAACATGTTTTGATAGTTTAAATCATGTCTAGACTCGTTATACTTGTTAGAAAACCATTTGGTGTTGTTAGAAATCGATTGGACGAGCCCGGATAACCGTTTGAGCCAAAAATAAGAATTTCCGCCAAAAGGGATGTTGCCTCTGTTTCGGCCGATATAGGCTTCATCTCGGTCGAGATAGCCATATCGGGCGAGATAGAGTCATCTCGGTCGATATGTCCATATCGGTCGAGATGAACTTAATCTCGGTCGAGACGACCAATTTTATTTCATTTCGGTCGATTCGTATTCATTTCGGTCGATTTCATTTCCATCTCGGTCGATATGCTCATATCGGTCGAGATGCATCTCATCTCGGTCGATATGCTCGTATCGGTCGAGATACATTTCATTTCGGTCGACGCACCCATCTCGGTCGAGATGCATTTCATCTCGGTCGAGACAGAGTGAAATTTTCCACATTTTGTCCTTTCTTCGACCGATTCGATTTATCTTTCATACCTTTCGATACCCTTCATACCAATCAACTTCGATTACATTTCCTTAAGTTCTAAATCCTTCATTCAATTAATTCAAATCCAATTTGGTTTCGTTTGATATTCCTTGTATCAATCGACGAAGAAATGTTATCTTCCATAACTTCTCCGGGAATCTTTTCAAATCAATTCGATTTGTTTTACTGAACCCTTGTAACTCGAACTTCCTTTGAAGCTTATCAAACTTGTTAAACCTTAACCTTTGAAATCTGAATCCGATCTTTATCTAAGATCGAGAATTTCCTCGATTATTTCGTTGAAACAACTTGATGAGTTCTTATACTCTCAAGCAATGTACGATGATTCGTAACGAATATGAAACATCTTTCAATCTTAAACTCTTGAAAGTGCATAGTCACTTGACGAAGTCAATTGTTTATTCAATCAAATTGAACTCATGTTTCTTGAATTAATGCTCGATATTGAATCACGAGCTATTGAATTAATGTTTGACTACTTTGTCCGTCAAACTAAAATTTGCCAAGTCATTCTTCTATATCCTTATCCGATGGCTCAAACGTGAGAAGTCCAAAATCGATTAAGAGTCTAGAACTATTTGATGAGTTAGATTTTAAAAAAAAGCTATTATCCCTTGAGGATTTACTCGTATTCCTTATGTAATAGGGAAAGGGAAGGAGAAGATCGATATCTAGATCAACCAATTGCATAACCGCACCTACTCAAGGTGGGCTTTCTTTACCCCTATATAGTGGGCCAAATTAAAAATATGAAAATAATGTTTTTCTTTTTAAAGCATATCAAGCATGAAATGAAATGTTTTGTTTTAACCTGCTTTGTCATTGCCTACTGTTTTATGTTTGCTATCTGTCCTCTCAGTGGGGGAACCCCACTCAGAGAAGAACATCAAGCGTATTCAACGTGGATGTTGACTCTGCGTATTGCGAGTCTTATCGATCGTACCCAGGTAGTGAAAGAGATACCTCGGGTTAGTGCACTATGATGCTGACATGCTAGGGGTCATGCCCTACTCGGACTAGCATCGTGACTGTGGTAGGTGGCCACCTCCCAGTCACACAATCATTTGCAGATAGTTTAACTAGTGAAAAGGAGCATGCTCATTCATGAAATGTTTTGGTGCAATGGGAGGTTTTCAAACTTAAAACCCCATGTGCGACCCGTTTAAAAAGGCATGACAAACTTATATGTATGTATGTTTTCGGGCATGTGTTCACTAAGTACAATTTGTACTTAGCCCCTCGCATTATTTCTAAAATGCGCAGGTTAAAAGAAGCTTTTGGAGCAAGAGTACGAGGTAGCAGAGGAGTGGAGCTGAAGATTCTTTTGTAATAGTTAGATGCGGAAGTGTGTATCTTCATATACATACTTCCTTGATAACTTTCCGCTGCTAAAACTCAAAGTCTTTTGATTTGACTTTTGTTATCATTAATTTGGTTAAAACTCTGATATTTGATTCACTCAAGAAACTACGATCCCTTCTTGAGGAGGCACCCATCTTATACTTTTGCTTAACTTGGGACAAGTGTGATGATTCTCTCTTATTTGCTTGAACCATTCTTGATAAATTGATATCCCAAGTGCAAGTCTCGTACCCGATGTGCCTCATCTCTTTGAATATTACCTTAATAATAAATCGGGGCGTGACAAGGTGACAATGTGATTTTTTGACAATTAATTTTAATTAAATAAAATAGAAGTTTGTTGGTTTCTTGATATTTGGATTTATTTTATTATTTTGAGTTTTTGGCTGGGGAATTTAGTGTCTTTGATTTTGCTTGAAATTACAACCCACTAAATCTTAACATTTTTAGTTCACTTTTTTTTTTGATTCTTTAAAAGTATAATATAGCATTGTTCGGTTTCTACTGAAATTTATTTTTTATGTTTTGGGTACCTTCGTGTGGGATTTATAGGATAACATTGTTCACTAACCTTTTGACTTGATGTGAATGTTGAGTGTGGTTGGTGTTGCCTTGGTAGGGATTTCACAAGGAAAGAACTTTGTGAAGGGTTATTTGAATCCAAATCTTCTGTGCGGAATCGAGAGCGCAGCTATGATGATGTAGTTGTTGTAGCAGGTTGGGAGTGACTGGTGTTTTATGCTGGAGATGTGATTTTATTTTTTTTGGATGCTAATCCTTCTTCTTGATTAACTTTGATAGAGTGGTGATGAAGATGTGTTTATTTTCTAAATGCTGATGAGTGCGGTGATGGTGCTTAAATTTATAGATAAATTATTGAACAACTCAAAATTTGAAAATTAGATTTTCAAAAGCATTCTCAAATAAACTTTTTTACTCTCCAGATGAAATGACATTTCTGAATTTTGTCCATTGTGGATGTGGATAAAGTGATGATGGGATTGGGCGGAAATTATCTACTTTGCTACAGTAAATTGGCTGCTCTCTTTTAGTATAGTTATAGATTTTAAAAATTATACATTTTATGTTTTTTTATAATTCATTTTTAATATATTTAATTTCTATACATCAACATTATGTATGAATAAATTATAATATAAATTATTTTATATATTATAAATCTAATTATATATGTATATATTTAATAAAATCAAAATAACTAGATCAAACATAAAGTCTAAAAATAGAAGTTTGATTAAAAAAGTATTCCATTAAAAAAATTACACTTGTATCATTTAAAAGATAGTAATCATAATAAATTAGTGAGGTGTAGTAAAAAAAAAGTTGACAAATATACTTTTCTATTACATATAAATAGATTATAATATAAATAATTTTTTAAATTAAGTAATCAAACATAAAGTCTACAAATATAAGTTAAAATTTAAAAATTATCCAACAAAAGAAATTACACTTGTATTACTAATTAGAAAATTAGTAATTATAATAAATTGGTGAGAATAATATATTTTACTTACTGTATATGTGTGCACGATTGTAAAAATCACTGGGCGCTAGTCGGACATCCGGTGGGGCCTAGCGCCTAGGCGATTTAGGCGGGGCCAAGTATTTTTAGGTGGTAGTTAATTAGTAATCTAATTTTTATATTTAATATTTATAATATATATTTATCAATAAATAAAATTAAGATTATATAAATTTTAATTATTTTTTTAAAAAATAGGTCATCTAAACCGATTAGATAGCACATAGCCCGCTTAGTTGGCCACCTAAGCGGCATGTAGCGAGCTTTGTTGGCCACCTAAATCGGCACCTAGGCACTGATTACTAGCCAAACCGATTAAATACGGGGATTTGAGGATAATTTGTTTGACTGTAGACCACCTAGCGCCTTGACGGAGATTTTTACTATACTGTATGTGTGTTATAATATAAGAAGAAATAGTAAATAAAATAAAGATAAAAAATAAAATTGATATTGATGTAATATTTTTTAGAAACAAAGTAATAAAATTGTAATCATATAAAATTTGTTTGTTTTATTATTTTGGTAGATTATGATTAAAAATTTCAAATTTCCGACTAAAATTCCTCTAGTGGGCAAACGCACCAAGGGCTTTTAGGTCATAGCTTGTGTCAATAAATCATAAGCTCAAATTTTAATGGAGAAAGGAATTTTAATTAATACATTCTACTTCCTATTTTCCATGACAAAGCCCAACAAAAACAGTAGGAGAGTAGAAGATAGAGTATAACATGAAAACAAATGGGACAATAGAATTCAAATAGTATATATGTCTTCAATCAACAGATTGAATACATCCAACATTTCATGATACAATCAGCTACACAATCAACTATGTGTCCATGGCCCAAATGTCTGAGCTTCAACTCTGCATGATACAGAAAATTTATGCACTGCCACTGTTTTCGTTGAGACTCTACTTGCCATGAGAAATTATTAGTAAAACTAAATGGCAAAAACTTGCTTTAGGCACGCCCAAACGATTTAGGCGGGTTTTATCCATACCCAAATGGGTTCACCCATTCTAAATAGGATTTATTAATCCCCAATTAGGGTATATTAGATGAGTTTGACTTGGGTTAATAGATAAAACCCGTCTAAACCGTTTAGGCGTGCCTAACCTAAGACCTTCCCAAACTAAATTACCTTGCATGCATCTCAAGAAAGCATGGTGTAGGAGGATTTTGCAAGGAGATTCTCAGTTGGGATCTGTCTCAACCATCCATGGAGCCCTATTATTAAACCTAGGGCAGTTCCATTAGGCTATCATCATCACTGACTCGATTGTGAATGGGTCATTAATAAAATATTAATTTTTTTCTTTTTCAACTATATAACCTACGACCTAATATTATTTTCCACTCTTATCAGTGACCCAGTCCAATCTAATTTTTTAATTAAAATATTAATTTATCTTTCTTTCTATATTAATATAAAAGATTACAAAATATTTCAAATTAACATGAACAAATAATTCATAATTTACTTTACAAATAAAAATTTAATAATTAATACTTAAAAAAAATAAATCAACCAAATACAAATACAATACATAAAAATTTAAATTACAATTACAGGAATTATAAATTATATATTAAAATATGGGCGTGGAAACTCTAGCAAATTGACTCTAATTTCTTGTCAAATTTGGTAAACATTTAATAATAATTAATTACATATAAATATCAAAATTGTATTTTGAAAAAATAATAGCCACGTGTAAGTGAGTGCTGTTGGAGGTCCGGACTCGATCCGACCCGACCAAAGTGCTGGATAGGGTTCAAACCATGGGCCGGACCCGTTACCAGCCCAAACACAGGGAGAATATCCGGCTCGAGCTGGGCAGAATCAAGTATTGAGCAGTTCGAACGTCAGAAGCAGTTCGAACAGCACCAAAAGGAGTCCGAGTCCGCTTCCCCACAGCTCGATTTGGTTCGATCTCAACGAAGGAAGAAGCTCGACGAAAGAACAGCGCGTCTCGCTCCCTCGAACATCTCAACGGGCAGACCAACGGCTACTACGCGAGAGTTTCGGAACTGCCACACTCCACGATCAGCTAACCGCCCCGATAATCACGGACTCAACCCCAGACCATTGGTGACGACGCGGAAACCCTAGGGCTACGAAGACCCCTATAAATAACTCCCCAAACCTCTGTAAAAGGGGACGAAAAATTTCATTACTTTAAGAACATTTGTATCATTTCACCGCAATATATTCTTTTCTTTACTCTTAAACACTTGGCGACTAGCTAGCAAAATAATCATCAGCATTTCTTGCATTCCTGTTCTCGTTATCATTGTTCGCCTTTCCCTGTAAAGTTTCCAAGTTATCTATAGTTCTCGGGGCTCCGATTATTATCGAAACCGAACCTCAACAATTTGGCGCCCACCGTGGGGCCTCGAGAACAATTCTCACTTTCTTTTTGTAGGAATGGCGGATGATCCAGGTAACACTCGTGTGGAAGGCATCAATGATCAGAGGACTGCTCCGACCGAAGGACAAGGCCGGGGATCTAATCTCGGAGCAGGACGAGGGGCTCTGGCGGGAGCAGGCCGAGGGGTCCCAACGGTATCAGGACGAGGGCGAACCACCTCGGCAGGTGGCGGGGCTCCGCGCACATCCAACCCAGCCGGGACGGTAAACGATTTGATGAAGGACTTCAATGCCACTCCACTCGGAGATCTAGCGTTCCTGCCACCACCGCCCCATGTACTTCAAAGCCCCGACGTTTCAAGGTTGGTAACGCAGGTGCAGAGGACACAAGACGCGTTGGAAGAAATGGCGAGGAGATACGAACTCCTCGAAAGGGAAAATCGGAGGTTGCAGTTGCAGAATAACAACAAACATCCGATTGTCGAAGAGCCACGAAGCACGGAGAGGAGCATTGGTAACACCGCGAGGAATCTGGAATCAAATTTTAATCATACTGAGGGGGCACCCACCGAGAGAACCCCAGAAGATCCACCAGTGCTCGGGAACCAGACTGGACGGCTGAGCCGATCGGACCTTCAGGCCATCCAGCAGATTGAACGGAGATTTGAGCAGAGATTCGGTCACCTCGAATCGCTGCTATCCAGGATCCCAGGGCTCCCCGCACCAGAGAAGACTATCCCTAGAGAAAGCTACGCGGAATCCCCTTTTTCACCAGATATTGCCGGGGCCGAACTTCCCGCCAGGTTCGCCCCACCTGGTTTCGTCCTCTATGACGGAACTTCAGATCTGGAGAACCATATAGCCGTCTACCGGCAGAAGATACTGGCACTAGCAATTCCGAGCGCCTTGATGGAGGCGTGCATGTGCAAAAGTTTCGGATCGAGCCTGACCGGCCCTGCCCTCCAATGGTTTATAAACTTGCCTTGGAGCTCAATATCCACTTTTGCCGAACTACACCAGTTGTTCCTGCGGCAGTACTCAAGCAGCAGGCGCCTCGACAAACATCCGGATGATCTTTATGCCGTGATCCAGAGGCCAGGAGAACCTCTGAGGGCGTATCTCTCGAGATTTAACAAAGAACTGGTCGCAGTGCCCAACTGCCCGAACAACACTGCCGTACGAGCCTTCACGAAGGGCCTTGATGTAGATTCTGATCTATACCGCGAGCTATCCATCTATCCTTGCCAAATGATGGATGATGCTCTGAACCGCGCGTGGGCTCTCATCAAGTGGGAGGAGGACGAACCCTATCGCCGGGCACGTCGAAACAGTGGGAGGCCGAGCGCGCGAGAGGAGGGCTGCCGAGAGCAGAGAGACAGACGCCCTCCAAGATCGCATCCATACAGCAAACCACCCCAGATTAACCACCTGGGGCCATACGTTCCGGAGTATACGCTCTCTATCGCACCAGCTGATCTAGTTCAAAATGTACTCCGAAGGATGCCGGAGAAGGTGAAGTGGCCCCCAAAGATGAAAGCGGATCCAGCCTCGCGTGACACCCTGAAATTTTGCAAATTTCATAATGATCACGGCCACACCACCGCAGACTGTCGCGCCCTGCGCCTCGAAGTAATAGAACTCCTCAAAAAGGGGTACCTAGCTGAATACTTGTCAGACCGAGGTAAGAAGACTTGGACTCGGGAAAAGCGTATGGAAGATTCAGGACCCGACAAGGCAGGAGCATCGAAGTCACCGGTCCCGGTTCGGACCATAAATTGTATAACCGGGGGATCAGAAATCAGCGGAGTCACTAAGTCCGCAGCAAAACGAGCCAGGAGATTGACCAGAGAGGAGGCCGTGGCACCACGAAAGAACCCGGGTCATGATCCAATTGAATTCACGAGCGAGGAAGTGCCGGGGCTAAGCCATCCCCACGATGATGCCTTGGTGATATCGCTACTCATATCGAACTGCCTCGTGAAAAGGATCCTGGTCGACAATGGGAGTTCGACGAACATCCTATTCATGCATGCACTCAGAGAAATGAAGGTCCCTGAGAAAAAGATTGTTCGATCTCAAACTCCATTGATTGGCTTCAATGGCGGCGTCCAAATGACAGTTGGGACGATAGTCCTCCCGACGTACTGTGGAGGGATGCACTACGACGTATCATTTATGGTCATCGATGCTCCTAGCGCCTATAACGCTCTGCTAGGACGACCTTGGTTGCACCAACTGAAAGCCGTCCCATCAACTTTCCATCAAGTGGTCAAGTTCCCTACGGCTGGGGGAGTTTGCGCAATCCGAGGGGAGCAAAACGCCGCCAAGGAATGTTATTACGCGAGCTTCAAGGCGGTATGCGCTCAGCAGCACTTCTCCAGAAGTGAGCCGTTACCACCCACGGGGGAATCGGAAGAAACAGAGGAGATCGAGCTTGATCCGGCTAACCCTGCTAAGAAAACGAACATCGGAGCTGGCTTGGAGCCCGAGGTTTGGATTCAGCTAATTGACTTTCTCAGTAAGGAGAGGGACGTGTTCGCATGGTCACACAGAGACATGGTCGGCATCGATCCTGCAGTAATGACGCACAAATTACAGGTCGATCCAAACCATAGACCTATACAGCAAAGAAGAAGAAAATTCCCCGTAGAAAAGAATGAAGCAATCAACGAGGAAGTACAGAAACTGTTGGACGTAGGGTCCGTTCGGGAGGTGAAGTACCCAACATGGCTTGCTAACATGGTAGTAGTAAAAAAGAAGAACGGGAAGAATCGGGTATGCGTAGATTACACGGACCTAAACAAGGCATGTCCGAAAGATCCTTATCCGTTGCCCCACATCGATTGCATCGTCGATGCAACCTCAGGGCATGAGCTGCTAAGTTTCATGGATGCGTTTTCGGGATATAACCAAATCCTCATGCACCCCGAAGATCAAGAGAAGACGGCCTTCATGACGAGCAAAGGGATCTACTGCTATAAAGTCATGCCCTTCGGGCTAAAGAATGCGGGATCAACATACTAGAGGTGAAGGGATTCGTGAACTGAATCACGAAGTCCGTTTGCCAAGGATCGTTAATTGGAATATCAAAAATAAATTGCTATGCCTATGAACAATCCTAGCATGCTCCTATATTATTATGCATAAGAAGGTTATGCGGAATACCTGGATTGATGAACGATGAAGAACGCGTGCGCGGAGATGCCCTTTGATCTTTCCCACGCACCAAGATTTAATTTCCTAACAGATTGAGGAAATTAATCTAAAGAAAATAATGAATTATTTTCGAAAATAATGAAGAGAGAGAGAAGAAGAAATCCTCCTGATCTGATCTTCTGATCTGTTTCCCAACTCGATCTGAAAACCTGGTGAAGGTTCTCTATTAGATCCCTTGCCCGGTTGAGAACCAGAATTTCCTCCTCGTATCTCAG
>JAPKLW010000517.1:75578-101605 GCA_026898455.1 Plectranthus barbatus
TCGCTAGGTCAAACGATCCATACGATCTTCCGTGATCTTCTACACACTGTATGATCTCCCTATCGACGAGATAAGAGGATAATTGTGTTTGCGACACATGTTTGTTAATTCAGACAGGAGATGAGCATACAACAATTATGATTCCCAGTATATTAACCAATAAACCTTGTACATAATATACCAATCATAATGCTTTCAGTATATAAATCCATCAAGAGGCTCGTGAACAAGATGTTCGAGCCGCTAATTGGAAAGACGATGGAAGTATACATAGACGACATGCTCGTGAAATCGAAGTCCGCAAGAGACCATGTTGGTCACTTGCGTCAAGCGTTCGAGATCCTCAACAAATACAGGATGAAACTAAACCCCGCAAAGTGCACGTTTGGAGTAGCCTCGGGAAAATTTTTGGGGCATGTAGTCACCATGCGGGGGATAGAAGCAGATCCCACTCAAATTCGGGCGGTCAGGGGGATCGCACACCCAAGAAGTCCAAAGGAGGTCCAGAAACTCATAGGTCGGCTGGCAGCGCTCAGCCGTTTTATCTCCAGATACTCGGACTGAACACATGAATTCTTCCAAATCCTTTGAAAGGGGAAGAAGTTCGAATGGACAGAGGAGTGCGCGAGGGCACTTGAACAGCTAAAAGATTACCTCGCCAGCCCGCCGCTCTTATCCAAACCGAAAAAGGCAGAAACGCTGTTGCTCTACTTGTCAGTATTGGAGCACGCACTCGGAGCAGTTCTCGTAAAGGAGGTCGCTGGAAAATAGCAGCCGGTTCACTATGCGAGCAAGCCATTGCTCGACGCCGAGACGAGGTACACGGCGCTCGAGAAATTGGCATTAGCATTGGTAACAGCATCGCGCAAGTTGAGACCATACTTCGAGTCACACCCAATTAAAGTGATCACATCCTACCCACTGCGAACCGTGTTCTCAAAGCCAAGTTTGTCAGGACGACTGCTAAAATGGGCGGTGGAGATTGGGGGCTACGACCTCGAGTTCGAGCGGTGAACTACGATCAAATCGCAAGTGCTGGCTGACTTCATTGCCGAATTCACTGGCAGCCTCCAAGCTGATGCAGAAAAGGAGATAGCAAGCCTAGAAGTCAAAGAGACAACCACAGAGCCGTGGACTTTGCAGGTAGACGGATCGAGCAACATTCACGGGAACGGAGCAGGGATAAGGCTCCGAAGCCCGATGGGGGAATTATTTGAAAGGGCCATCCGCCTGAACTTTGAGGCAACAAACAATGAAGCGGAGTACGAAGCATTGATACGAGGTATGCAACTGGCCAAAGAACTAGGAGCCCGCCGCCTACAGGTGCAAGGAAACTCGCAACTAGTGGTCATGCAGGTGGAGGATCATTTCCAAGTTAAAGAGCCCAGTTTGCAAAAATACTACGATCTGGCCCGAAAGATGAGGGAGGAATTTGAAGATTGCGAAGTGAAGCACATAGCCCGAGAGGAAAACGCCGAGGCAGACGCATTGGCGAATCTAGCCTCCTCTAAACAATTGAAGCAGAGCAGACCTATCATAATAACCTGGGCCGAAGAACCAGCCGCACCAGAAATTGAAGTCATGGACCTAACAATTGGAGATTCGTGGATAGAGCCAATACTAGAGTACCTCGAGTCAGGAATCCTACCCGAAGATCGAACTGAGGCAGTACGATTGACCAGGTTGGCGGCAAAATACACAATTCACGGTGGAAACATGTACCGAAGGTCGGTTGAAGGACCACTTCTCAAGTGCCTCGAACCTGCGGCAGGGCAGGCGATCCTCATGGAAATCCACGAAGGAGATTGCGGAAGCCACCAAGGGGCTAGACCGCTGGCACACAAAGTCATCTCGGCCGGGTTTTACTGGCCGACGTTGCGAAAAGACGCCAAGAAATACGTTCGGAGCTGCGAATCGTGCCAGAGGTTCGAAGTGACGAATCAAAACCATGCAGAACCACTACACGCTACGATCGCGACGTGGCCCTTCATGGCCTGGGGGATGGATATAGTAGGAAAGCTGCCGAAAGGGGTTGGGCAGAAGGAGTACATCCTAGTAGCTACCAACTACTTCACCAAGTGGGTCGAGGCAGAAGCCTTCGCCAACGTAAGAGAGCAGGAGGTAATCAAGTTCTTGTGGACCCATATCCTCTGCAGATTCGGGAAACCCAAGGAGATCAGAACGGACAACGGCACACAATTCACAGGGCAAAGAGTACAAGAATTTTGCGACCGATACAACATCAAGCTTGTATTCTCTACACCGCGGTACCCGGAGGCTAATGGACAGGCCGAATCAACAAACAAAACTATCATGGCAACGATGAAGAAAAGACTCGAGGCACACAAGTCGAAGTGGGTGGACGAATTACCAGGTGTCATGTGGGCTTATCGAACCACTCCAAGGACGTCAACAGGAAGCTCCCCCTTTGCCCTAGCTTACGGCAAGGAGGCTGTTATTCCAGCAGAAGTTCGAGGCGGCAGTCTACGTGTAGAAACTTGTCAAGAAAGAGAAAACTACGAGAAGATGCTTAAAAACCTGGAGCTGATCGACGAAAAGAGAGACCAAGCACTGCTTAGCATGGCTCAGAGGAGAAAACAGGTCGAGAGATTTTTCAACAAGAAGGTTCGCATGCGGACTTTCGAGGAAGGAGACTGGGTGTTAAGGAGAGTTTTCCAGAACACCAAAGACAAAAGCTAAGGAAAGCTCGCACCCACATGGGAAGGACCCTACAAAATAACCAGAGTCGTGGGTCGAGGCGCCTACCACCTGGAAGACCACGACGGAAGAGAAATCAGAAACAGCTGGAATATCAAGCACCTTAAGAAGTACTACTTCTAAGGGAAACGAGGTCGACAAAGCTCGACCTCACAGATACGCTTCTCGTAACCCTACTTTGTTTTTAATTCCCATTTTTCTCCTAATCGATTACTGACTTGAGCGTCGGAGGGGCGATGCCCCAACCTCTCACGATTCCTTTTCACAGAAACACTAAGAAATACAAACAGGCCACCAACACAATGAGGAATCAAACTCGAACCAGATAAACGCACTCTATCCTATCTTATTTCAGTTTGTTTCTACTTTTATCTTTGATCAAGTCACTAACTTAAGCATCGGAGCATCGCCCACCCCGACCACTATTAATTTGAACAGGCATACGAAAATGAAATTGCAGGAAGGAAACCAAAGCATTTGAAGTGCAGAGATAGTAAATCATTCACAATACAGGAAATAAAATGTTTTGCAGGAAAAGTAAATTGTTCAGAACAGGAAACTAAAAGAATTCAAGGCATTCAGGCGGCGGCAGAGTCGTCTGGCATCGGGCCGAGTCCCTGGTTCGAAGTCTGATCAGGCGTCGGCCCGGACTGCTCCTTCGGACCGTCACCTCCTTGGGAGGGATCCTCGAGCAGCTTCTGATCTTGCTCGGCATGCTGCTGCTCGGCATCCTTCTCCTGCTCCCACTCCTGCTCCTCCGGCTCCGGCTCATCCAGCACGCTGAGGTCGAGGTCCGGGAACTTCTGAGAAATCCTTTCCCGGACCTCACTCTCGATCTGCTCGGAGAGAGTCTACAAGAAGGTTAGACGAGTCAAAAAATTCAAACAAGCATAAACCCGATAGAAGGCGTACCTCGTATGTCTCAGCAAAGAGTGGGGAGGTGATGAGGGTCCCGAAGTCAAGCCCCTCGCCCGTGTGCATGAGGGCAATCCGCTCCTCGTACCTCGCCACCTCGGCCGTATAACTCTCCCGTTGAGTCTTCAGCCGGGAATCAAGTGAGAGGAGCTGATCGTTCCTCGCTTTCAGGTCCGCGGCCAGCTTTTCCGCATCCGCTCTGGCCACCGAGGCCACCCGATGTAGATCCTCGAGTTCAGCTTGGGTGGCCTCTGCTTCCTTCCTCGCCGACTCATCCCGTCCTTCCGCCGCGGCCACCCGGTCCTCCGCCTGATTGAGCTTATCGTTCAGGGAATCCACATATTTCCTCAAGGAGTCCCGCTCCTTGCGGAGAATGAAGATCTCCCCGATGCATTTGTCACCGAATACATCGAGCTCACAGCGGATCGCGTCGAGCTCCACCTGGGCCTGCGAACCGAAACAGAAGTCAGGAACCTCCCACAGTGACGAAGGCAAAAGTACGGGACAGTATTCGAACCTGAAGCTGAAGGAGCTGGTACCGCGCCAGCCACGCCTGGGCAGTCCCGGCCTGATCCACACCCGAAAGGTTCGTCAGGATCTGCCGGGCGCGGTCCAGGAAGGAGTCCACCACTGGGTCCGGGGGACTCACCGCAGGGACCACGGTCCTGTCGGGGTTCTCGTGCCTCGACCCATGATCCCCGGAACTATGGCGACTGCAGCGGTCGGAATCCTCCGACCTCCTCTCCTTCCGCCTTTCCCGCTCGTCGGACTTCGACGGGGCCTCCTGGTGAGGGGTCTCAGTCAATACCACCTCCTGCGGCTTGAAGGGCGGCAGAGGTAGGGGCGGCGGAGACGGCAGCTTCTCGACCTTCGTACGTTTTGGGGGATTCGGAGGTCGGCGCCTGGACTCCTCTTCTTATCCCTGAGGGCGGCCGCAACACGGTCCGCAGGGACCTGAGGACGACGGCGGGTCAATTCGGCCGGCAAGGCATACAGCTCTCCCTTCCCGTTGAGGTATGTGGTCGTGGTGACGTAGCGCCCGTTCTGAACAACAGGCCACTCCCTATCGCCCACCGTGATATCGTAGGCCCGATTGACTCTGGCCTGCTCCTCCGAAGTGAGCTCCGGGCGGGGGTGATCTGCGAGAAAGAATAACAAGATCAGAGAAGGTCGAGAGAACAAGGCCAGTTCGCAGGGAACCAGAAACCCACGAATATGGACGCCACCATGCCGAATGAACTCAGGACGTTCCTTGTTCATCCTAAGATAAAAAAACTCATCCACCAGCCTGGGGAGTTCGACGGGGGCTTCTTGATCAGCGTGGAGTACCTGGTGGACCACCGGGTAAAGTAGTAATAGTGCTTATCAGCTCACTGGTTGAAGCGGTACATATAGTGCCACTCTTGAACCATCGGGCACCCTAACCCTAAGTCCATCCACATCAAAAGCACCCCGACCAGGTGGCACCAGCAATTCGGTGCGAGCTGGAAGGGAAAGAGATTGTAGGAGGCTAAGACCTCCGAGAAGAAGGGGTGTACGGGCAGTCCGACCCATTTCTCCATCACTGCTGTGTAGAAGGCCACGTGGCTTGGAGGAGGATCGAAGCAGCGGTCCGATTGGCACGGTATGCAAAACTGCACCTCCTTGACCGGGATAGTCTCGGTAAGAGCCCACAACGCCTCCCTAGTGACCGTAGATACGGCGCCTAGCACCCGATGCATACGCCAGTCCTCCGGGAGGACATAATCACCAGCCACCTCGGGCTCTTCGGTCGCCTCCTCAGACCCTTCGGTCGCCCGGCCAGATCCGCCGGCCTCTCCACCGGAAGTCATTCGCTCTAGTCGACCGAACGTCTCAGCCAGGATCCTATTATCTTCAGAACCAGAATCCGGGCTCGGCGCGGCATGACTCGTGCTCGGACTAGCCCTTTCCGGTCCCTGGAAAAACAAGCTCCAGTCGGGGCCAGTAAAATCTTGGGCATTCGGAGCCCTAGGAGGCGAAGGTGTGAAAGGGGGCGTCGAACCCTCACGATTTTGAGGATCAGAACTCATCAGAAAAATCAAAATAAATCAACCTAGAAAGAAAAAGAAAAGGGGGAGGTGCGAGCCCCGGTCAGCCCAACTCCCCGCTAAAAAACTGATCTCCACGGTTGAGCAAGACCCAAAAACCCATGGAAACAGAAAAACAAAGAAAAACGCTTAAGATTTTACCTGCAAGAGGAAAGGAAGAAGGTGGAATCGGTGTTTGATCGTCGGAGAATGGGAGCTGAAAACTATCGGAAATCGCACGAAGAAGAAGGGTCTGCTTGGGAGAAAGTGAGGGACACGAATCCCAAACGGCGGTTATTAACTTGGAGCGCCCTTCCAACTTCTCCAAAACCGCCCCCGGCTTTTACGGAAATTACATAACTGCCACTGGCTTTTGCCGGCCAAATTTCAAAGTCATTACAGGCAGCCCGCCAAGAGCAGTCCGACAAAAGCAGTTCCCCGAGAACATTTTCATCTAAAGCAGTCCGAATGATGTCGGGCTAGGAGAAAAATTATCTGCCCTGGGGACTGTTGTTGTGCTAGTAGCTATGGAATTTATACGCAAGTGCATGTATGTCAAACAAGTAATACAGATCTAAGTCCAGATATCGTACCCAAGGGAGTGAAAGTGAATCGTGCACATTCTATTATTTGTAAAATAAAGGTATTTTGTGATTTCTCTAAACTAAATAAACAAGAAAGCATATAAAATTAAACCAAACAGTGCTAAAGCAATTAATATTAACTCTTCCCACAATATAATCATAAACGAGCAAATATGGTGTTAAGATCAATAAGGATAGAGCACTCGGGTTATTAACTTTTGTTTATCTTTTCTCCTATATGTTGTAGCATCGTTCAAACATCAGCCCTGATCCTTGCAACCACTCTCCTTTCTGCCTAGCCGATCATCATAGTATTAGATCTGTGTTTTTGTGCTAACCTCCATATGTCTATGGTAAGCTTTGCCTTCAAACAAGCTATTTAAGAACAGGGGTTTGTGCAAGCCTTAGATTCTATGTATGTCTACACTAGAAATCTAGATTGATTTCATTTCCCTCGTCCTAGATCTCCTCTCGGTCTCACTAGGCGAGATCTCTACCTGCCACTGTCGTGTTTAGATAGACAAACAAACCAGAATCAAAATCAAACACCAGATTTAATGTAAGAACATCTCAACATATATTCGAAAGGATAAACTAGTCAACAACCCGAGCTTAAAATGTTTAGCTCATGCTTACAAAAGATAGAAAACTAGTAATAACTTTCAAGTTCATGCCTACAAACATCATCCACGTAAAATATATCAAACAAGTTTTTCAAAGAAAAATAAATTGTTCGATGATTTGCGCAGCTGCCACTTCTGTTTCTCACGAACACCTTGTTCTCCTTGCTCTCCTCAAAAAACCTATGCTGATTCTCCTCTGTGTTGTTCTCTTTTCTTCTGAAAATATCTCCTTTGTCTCCCCTGAACCTCATCCAGACCTTACACGTGGCTCCTCAATCTGCTTCCCAATTCTGACGGCTCTCCTGGGCGACACGTGTTCTGCTTCTGGGACAAGATCTGAAAAGTGCTGAAATCCTGTCTGCTGTGGTCCCAGATGATCTTCACAAGAGTTTTGGCCATGCTACTCATATGCTGCGACATCATATCACTCTTTCTTGCTTCTGTCATGCTCCAGCATAATGAGACCTGTGATACTATTCAAACAATTCCTTTCGCAAAACCCCAAGTTAACACAATACTACAAAATAAACCCGAATTTTCATATACTAACCAAATTACCTATATTACACTATTTATCCTAAAAAACAAACCTAATTTAATATATAATTAACTAGACTAGACACAAATTAATAACTCTTTAAGAGAATTATCAGGGATGCATGCCCAGGTGCATACCATAAAGACCCCATAACCATGAGTACAACTCACTAGGGGCTCACCAGGTGGCTAGAAAAACTAATAAGGCAGAACCCAAACTGCCATAAATAGACGCCGCGGATTCGGGCCCGCGGCGACGCCACCCTTAGCAGCTTTCTGGGGCTGCACGGGTCAGGACCCCCACAGAGGAACCGGTCCTTTGAGCCGAGAGGGGCTTAAAAAGTACCCAAATAATACCGGACTACCCCGAAGTAGTCCGAAGGGCCACAACCTGGGAAATATATCCGTATACCGGACCATTAATTTTTGACTTAACCAACCGCTATGAAGCACCTCGCTTAAGTCAAAAGGGGCTATTGTTGGAGGTCCGGACTCGATCCGACCCGACCAAAGTGCTGGATAGGGTTCAAACCATGGGCCGGACCCGTTACCAGCCCAAACACAGGGAGAGTATCCGGCTCGAGCTGGGCAGAATCAAGTATTGAGCAGTTCGAACGTCAGAAGCAGTTCGAACAGCACCAAAAGGAGTCCGAGTCCGCTTCCCCACAGCTCGATTTGGTTCGATCTCAACGAAGGAAGAAGCTCGACGAAAGAACAGTGCGTCTCGCTCCCTCGAACATCTCAACGGGCAGACCAACGGCTACTACGCGAGAGGTTCGGAACTGCCACACTCCACGATCAGCTAACCGCCCCGATAATCACGGACTCAACCCCGGACCATTGGTGACGGCACGGAAACCCTAGGGCTACGAAGACCCCTATAAATAACTCCCCAAACCTCTGTAAAAGGGGACGAAAAATTTCATTACTTTAAGAACATTTGTATCATTTCACCGCAATATATTCTTTTCTTTACTCTTAAACACTTGGCGACTAGCTAGCAAAATAATCATCAGCATTTCTTGCATTCCTGTTCTCGTTATCATTGTTCGCCTTTCCCTGTAAAGTTTCCAAGTTATCTATAGTTCTCGGGGCTCCGATTATTATCGAAACCGAACCTCAACAAGTGCAATGAAGTGAGAAAGGTTAAACAAAATTGGCAGAGCAACTTAAGTCATGCTCTATTTACTAATTTTCCATTTTTATATGTATTATTATATCATTTTTTTTGTTGTGACCTGACACCAAGTCACTAATGACAATGGTCTTAGGCTATCCACTGCAACAACCTCAACAAGCCAACACAACCCAACCTTTTAAATTTCTCTCTTCCACATATACAACCCACAACTTAATTTAATTTTTATTCACTATAATGACTTTCAACAACCTACAATCTATTTCATTTTCACTTTATTTTATTGATATATATATTATTTATATTAATTTAATTCAATTTTAAAAATCTACAAATATATAAAAATATAATTTGGATAATTTTGAGGGTTGAAAATTTAAGATTGAAAAATTTAAGAAATAATGTAAGCAAAAGAAGAGATTTAATTTTTTTGTGAAAATACATCGATATTGGACTCTATTTATAGAGGAAAAAAAATAATGAATCTTGATATAAATTATATATATATATATTTATTGATTAATTATGTACATTTTTTATAATTTAAAATAAAATTACATAATATATATTTATCCAACCAGAAGCTGACACTTGGCAGCTTTTGGAGCATATAACTTTTTATTTAAGTTGTGGAAAGTTGCAAAGCTGTAGGTTGTTGTTGTTTTTTTTGTTTTGCCTTTTTTTTATTTTCACATCATTTGCCACATTTGCAAAACTATGCACAACCGATGAAATCGGTTGTCATAGTGGGTAGTCTTAGGCCGATCTAAGTTTTGGGTTGCCGCCATGCATACAAAATTAATATTGTCAACTCTTATTCAAGCCCTAAAACTCATACACTTCTATCTAATACACTACAAAAGAACTTCTTAGTTTACTATAGAACCCAAAAATCTATATTTATATTATATACTAAAAGATAAAACCCCCAAAAACTTTTATCATAAATATCCTTCTTGTATAGTATTAGGTAATTAATGATAATTATGCTAAGTATGTAATTATAATAATATATAATTATTATGTTAGATATAAAAGGAATTAAATGGATTATTTTTATATAAATGTATGCTTATGTATTATATAATTCTATTTCTTATTTATGTTAATGTTAAATAATTAATTTCATATTAACTAAGATTTCTATTATTAATTTTCTTAAATTTTAATGATTATTTAATAATTTAAATTACTAAAGCATATTTTTTTGATATATTAACATGTGGCAAACTATATAACATAGCTATTCCACACAATCTATTAAAATTCGTACAGTTTTTAAATATATATCTATTTTTTTATATCTACCACAATCAAAATCCACTTAAATAAAAATTCCAAAAAAATGATAATAACATAAAAATAAAGAAATAAATTATTTAAAACTTTACAATGAAGAATTAAATAATTTGACAATAGGACGGCCGGTGGAAATTGTTAAGGCCTATATCCTCTAGTCTACTCTAGCCCTACCTCTAGTCCATATTGTGATATATTCATAAATTATCTTGTAATTCTTGTGTAGTTGTTTTTGTACATTCATCATTTATAACATGGTATAAGAGCCAAATTAGGGTTATGGTTAAAAAAAATTTCCATTTTTACCCACCCAGATCTTGTCCGTCGGCCGCCGTCGCGTCCATCGTCCGTCTGCTGGCCGCCGTTGCGCCCACCGTCTGACGTCGCTCCGCCGGCCGCCGACGCAAATAATTTTTTTTAAAAAAATTCTGAAACTGCGATTTCTCTCTGTGCGCTGCTTCTCCTGCGCTGCTCCCCATTCCGCCGCTCCCAGTCAGCCCCTGCGCGCCGCCGTCTAGGGTTCGGCCGCCTCTCTCTACGCTTCCTGACTGCGCCTTCTGCTCTCTGCCCATCATCTATTCTTGCTGGCTGCTGCTGCAGCGTTTTGCTGCTGCGTGGTGCTGGCTGCTGCTGTGTTAGTTCGTTGTTGACTGCTGTTCGGTTTGCAGTCTGATGCTACACTCTATACTGCTTGCCACGGGTTTTCTACTTGCTGCCAGCCTGGTTCGGAAGCTGTGCGCCTTGTGCTGTTGCTGCGAACTTCATTCGAGTCTGAATCCACTTCTATCTGTTTCGCCATTCCACTCGGGGGTTGTCTCCGCCTACCGAGCACCGGTGCTGCAGCCCCACTAGCTGCTTGTCTTTTCTCTACTGCTGTATTCCACCATGTCAAGTATCAATCATATTTCCACTCATAGAGGCACCGTTTCAGTTGCTGCTGCATCACCTCTCCATGCTTCTCGGTCATGTTGGATACTTGATTCAGGGGCCTCATTTCATGTGACATCTGATCAATCACACTTAGTTGCCAGCAAACCAGTCACTAATGGCATTTCTATTCAGACAGCCGATGGTACATCTTGCTCTATCACTCATCAAGGTTCAATTTCTACTTCAAATTTCTCGGTTCCTGATGTATCTCTAGTACCTCAGTTATCTATGAACCTCCTTTCAGTCGTTCAGCTTACTAACCATAATTATTTTGTTGGATTTGATGAATCCTCCTGTTTTATTCAAGATCGTCGAAATGGAACTATCATTGGGACTGACCATCGCCGTAGAGACTCTCCTAGCCTATATATACTTGACACCTTACATCTCCCTCACTCTAGTGCTTGTGTGTCTTCTGCTACATCATCGTCCCCTATCTCCTTTGCCCAGTGGCATCATCGTTTGGGTCATTTATGTGGGTCACGTTTGTCTACTCGAATACATAATGGGAGTTTAGGCCATTCATCTATTGAGTCTAACTTTCACTGTAAGGGTTGTAGGTTAGGAAAACAAACTCAACTTCCATATCATTCTAGTTTCTCTCACTCTGCTAGACCTTTTGATCTTGTTCATTCGGATGTATGGGGTCCTGCTCCATTTCTCACCAAGGGTGGTCATAAATATTATGTCATTTTTGTTGATGATCATTCTCGTTATACTTGGATCTATTTCATGAAACACCGGTCTGAGTTATGTTCCATTTACCAGTCTTTTACTCGCATGGTTCACACTCAATTTTCTACTTCTATCAAAGTTTTTCGTTCTGATTCTGGTGGTGAGTATTTGTCTGATACATTTCGTCATTTTTTGACAACTGAGGGTACTCTTGCTCAACTCTCTTGTCCTGGTGCTCATGCTCAAAATGGTGTTGCTGAATGCAAACATCGCCATCTTATAGAGACTGCACGCAAATTATTGATTTCCTCTTTTGTACCTTCTCATTTTTTGGGCGAAGCTGTTTCCACTTCAGTCTATCTCATCAATAGGCAACCATCATCCAAATTGTCTGGAAAATGTCCTGGTGAAGTACTTTATGGTATTCCTCCCAAGTATGATCATCTTAGAGTTTTTGGATGCACATGTTATGTTTTGCTTGCCCCTCGTGAACGAACTAAGTTGATTGCACAATCTATTGAGTGTGTCTTTCTTGGGTATAGTCCTGAGCATAAAGGTTATCGATGTTATATGATCCTTCTTCACATTGCATACGCATTTCACGTGATGTAACTTTTGATGAGAATCGTCATTTCTTCTATAACTCGTCCACACAGGCCTCTTATTCTCCCACAGAGTCCACATCTTTTCTTTACCTTCCTCCTATTTCTTGTACTACTGATATCACTCCACCATCTCCTCCTGTTACACTCCTTCCTGATCCCACTCCTACCATCACACCCACCACTAGTGACCCTCCACCACTCATTCCTCATAAGTCACCCATTACACATGTCTATAATCGTTGTTCCAAAGATCCTATTACAGTTCCCTTTCCTCCTACCTCATTGGTCAATCCTGATGTTCCCATTTGTAATGACACTAACAATTTTGATGAGTTACATGATATTTCTTATGAGTCACAGGTTGGACAGAGATATAATCTTCGCGATCGTACTAGTATTGCCCCTCCTGACAGATTTGGTTTCTCGCATATGGGTGCTATTATTGCCGAGCCAGCTACATATAAAGAAGCTGCTTGTCAACCAGAATGGCAACTTGCTATGTCTGAGGAGTTGGCTGCCCTAAATCAAACCGACACTTGGGATCTTGTTCCATTACCATCACATGTTGTTCCCATTACATGTAAGTGGGTGTTCAAAATTAAAACCAAGTCAAATGGTTCCATTGAGCGATATAAAGCTCGTCTTGTTGCTAGAGGCTTTCAGCAGACTCAGGGACAAGATTATGATGAGACTTTTGCTCCTGTTGCTCACATGACTATAGTTCGTACTATGGTTGAAGTGGCTGCCACTCGTTCTTGGACTATTTCTCAAATGGATGTTAAGAATACTTTTCTTCATGATGACTTACATGAGTATGCAGCCACCCCCAGGTGTTGAGGCTCCCCCTGGACATGTTTGCCGCCTTCGTCGTGCTTTGTATGGTCTCAAACAGACTCCACGGGCTTGGTTTGTTAAGGCCCATATCCTTTAGCCTACTCTAGCCCTACCTCTAGCCCATATTGTGATATATTCATAAATCATCTTGTAATTCTAGTGTAGTTGTTTTTGTACATTCATCATTTATAACATAAATAAGGGAATAAATTAACATAATCAACAATAAAGAATAAAATAATTTAATAATTATGAAATTTGGTGGAATGAAAGTTATCCTATTATTATATTCAAATAGTCTGTAGACAAATAATAATCATTCATAAAAGGATGCTTAATTTACGCAATTCATTACAATTAATTATGACTAAATAATTAAATATCAAAGCATAATTCGTGGCATTTTTAATGATTTATTATCATCATCATCATTAGTATAAATAGGTTATAATTCTCAAGAAAGATGAAATCATTTTCATTTTGCCATTAGCATTTATATAATTCCATCATATAGTAGTTGTGTTTTTTATACAATTAATCTTTAGTTTTTATATTTGTTGTAGGGAATATGAAGATGCCATCTGTAGAAGCCTAGAGGGGTGCTTGAAGTGCTTGGAATTCGAAAGCAGGTCTTCAAGAATTTTTTTTTTTTTTTTGAGTTGATATAATTTTTTGAATGTATTGGATGTACAAACTTTTAGATGTATATTTCCCACAAAATGAATAATTATTTAGATTGTTAATACATTATAACTTCAAGTTCAATTGTTTGACGTTTCATCGTTGTTTATGAAGTGTTTAACGTCGCTCTACTCAGTGGTATTTATGCACTTTTTAATTTATTGTGTTTTATATTAAGTCATTGTGCAATATTATTTAGTACTTTTACTTTAATTATACTGCTATTTTATTTTATATTCACTTCTTCATTTTAATAGATCTTATGTTTATTTGCAAAGTTCAGTATTTAATGTCAATGCATTTTGTTCATATAAAAAAAGTTGTTTTACTATTATCAGTAATATCAAGTATTTTAGTTAAAATACATAATTTTTTCTTTACTCCCTAATAAATAATTACAGAGAATGAGAAAGTTAAAATAATTTAATTATCAATGAATTATGATTCATTTAAATACAATAAATTAGAGTTTGCCAATGGTAAAATTAAGCAATAATTTAATCAATTAACAGTGAATAATAGATGATTCAAACTATGGAAAAAGTGTAAAATATGAATTATTTACTATGTAATAAGAAATACTTATTTAAAAAATTAATATCTTATTATTCGTAACATAAATTAAAGGCAAGTGCATTGCATTATGAAAAATTAAATGTAGGTATTGATTTATTTTATGTGCAGGCTAATAATTTTTCATTAAAAATTGTCTTATATTTTTCTTTTGTTTTACTATTCGGAACCATAAAAAATAAATAAATAAAATTTGGTGTAGAAATTAACAAAAATAATATAAATTAACAAATTGTAGGGTATAAATCAATTTGAATAAAAATTTATCATTTCGAATCACTCTTAATTTATATAAAAAAACTTTATAATTAAGAAAACTGGTTGAGAGAATAGTTTTTCAAAAATAATTAACACTAACTTTTAATTCTATTCAAGTCATTGAAACCAACTTACGTAAAATAATATTATAAATACTATAAAAATATATAATTGTTTCATAATCAATGGGTTGATATTTTGTTAATTTTTATTTACTATCTAACAATTATTAATATTGCTTGAGGTAGAATCATAGGAGGAAAGAATGAAATTGTAAAGGAGAAAAAAAAATTCCAATAAAGAAGGAGGTTTCAATTTAATTTGTTGATGATTGGGGAGGATGAAAGCATCAATCAAGAAATTGTTTAATTGTTTAATAATTTCATGTGAATATGATATGCATTTAGGTCCAAATTCTGTTCCATTAACATTTAATTAAGTATAAATTATAGTAATTATTGTTATTACACTCTAACAAAATGCTTCAATATAAATATAATAATACATTTTGTAGATTAAATCAATTTCCATTTTCCCATGTTGAATAATAGTTGTTTTTATGCTTAATATAAATAGAAATAAACGTAGTTTCTCTTAATTTAGAAAGAAAAGATTTGATGAATTAATAAAATAAAGTGTACTATTAGTATTAAATGAATTATAAAATATGTCTTGAAGATAATTTTTTAAAATATATTGAATACATTTGACCGCTAACTAATTTATAGTAAAATTCAAATAAAATTAATATTGTTAAAATGAATGCGTCCAGATTTTTAAAAATTTACTATTATATAGTACTCAATCAAACAATAAATAAAATTAATATTATTTAATAACAAATTATTATTAAAGTTGAGCATGTAGAAAACTAGTTTGGTATAAAGATCATACGCACAAACAAAATTTAAAAAAATTTGTGGCCAAGATTTTCCAAATGGATTACTGAAAAAGCACAATTAACAACCTTACCTACACTCATTACTTTCAAATATTCAAATTTCAAAACTGAAAACAACAACAAAACATTCACTTATATTATCCGTTCTGCCCAAAAATGCTACGACCCATTTTGAGTCCATTTTGCACCATGTCTGTCGAGGAGCACATAAAAGAAACCCATTAAAACTCATTAAAACTGGCAAATGAAGGATTTCATCGGACTAGTCGGATCGTATTGGGACAAGACTCGGCTCACGCGTACTTCGAATCAAACGAGAGTCTCGTACTAACTTATTGGTATGAAATTGCCACATCATCTAGACATCCGGTTCGAGGAGGAGTAAATCATGGGATCGTGTAATACGATTCAATTCAAATCAAATCTATTCAAGATATCTACAAAGGAATATACGAGAGAGATTCAGAATATCCCATCACCTAAATTAATGGGATTTATCCATATAGATAAATATAAATATGCTTGTGTATATTTTAGATTTGAAGTATAAACAACATATCGATTAGGGCTGACAATTCGTGCGTGTTGGTCGTTATCGTATCGTGTCTTATCGTGTCGTATCATTATCGTGTTTGAGCTTAACGGGTTCGTGTTGGGTTCGTGTCTAAGCTTAACAGGTTCGTGTCGTGTTCGTGCTCATCATTATCGTGCGTGTTCGAGTCGTGCTATCGTGTCGTATTAATTTTACTTTGTCCCAAGTGTAAAACTGATTATTTTAGTAAGGTTAATTTTTATCGTGTCGGGTCATTTTCGTGTCGTGTCATTATCGTGTTTGAGCTTAATGGGTTCGTGTCGTGTTCGTATTTGAGCTTAACAGGTTCGTGTCGTGTTTGAGCTTAACAGGTTCGTGCTCGCTTTTATCGTGCGTGTTCGTGTCGTGTTATCGTGTCGTGTCAGAAATTACCAGCCCTAACATCGATGCTAGATTTTTCTTATGTATCTAGGGATCTATGCCTCTAAATACTCCTATCCCTTATGTAACATGATGTGTTTTACCTTATTTTCTCCATCAATAATAAAGTTACATTACTTTCATTCAACAATCATAATTTATTTTCATATTCTTTATTCTTTTCAAGTATTCAATCTTGAAGGTAATTCGTGAAATTTCGTGCGTCAAAAGCCCATGCATACAAAATTAATACTGTCAACTCTTATTCAAGCCCTAAAGCTCATGTGCATCTATCTAATACACTACAAAATTAAAGAACTTCTTAGTTATGGAACCCAAAAGTCCCGTGAAAAGTTCATACAAATAGATAGGGATGTGCAAACAAGTCAGGTCGGGTCAAACCCGACCCGATGACCCTAAACCGGAATAACCAGAAAACCCCAACCCGAAACCCGCCCAATTTAACCCTTCACACGATCCGACCCGACCGCACGAGTTTCGGGTCGGGTGGCTTGGGTGAAGGGTTGACCCGAATATTTTTTTTTAAACCTGCATTTTTTTATAAACACTTCTGTCGACATCGCTGAAAGAAAACAAAGCAACAAATAAGCAAACTGAACATTCTTCACTCCAGCAACATTGTGTTTGTTTTTCTGTTTTAAGTATTTCACTAACTACAACATTTCCAATTCAGGCAGCACATTCTTCACACCAGAAAATAAATTATAAATGTCACATAAATAGGCAAATAGCTCTTCACAAAAGGAAGATGAATCAACAGCCCTCTAACAAAATGAGACAAACAAGAGATCACAATCTTCACAAGAATTCCAACAAGAAAGAATAACCAAAACTCAACTGAACTGCTGAATTCCAACAAGATTTCACTAACTACAATATTTCCAATTCAGGCAGCCTATTCACAAAAGGAAC
Organism: Plectranthus barbatus; assembly: GCA_026898455.1. NCBI lineage: Eukaryota > Viridiplantae > Streptophyta > Magnoliopsida > Lamiales > Lamiaceae > Plectranthus > Plectranthus barbatus. The sequence goes on from JAPKLW010000517.1 coordinate 92,783, forward strand.
GACCTTGGACGAAGAAGAGAGCAGAGGATTAAAAATTTCTTACCTTAAATTTGCAGGAGGAGACGAGAGCAAGCCTGGGCAATGGAGCACTTCGTCGGCGTGGAGGAGGAGAGCAGGGCCGCAGCAGGTCGGCGAAGGCGAAGGTGAGGCCGTGAGGGCGAGGAGGGAGGCGACGGCCAGTGGCTGTGGTGGCGAGTGGCGGGTGCTCGCGGCTGGCCGTCTCACTGGGTGCACACGTGCAGTGCAGGCCGCCGGCAGGAGTGTGAGTCGGAGGGACAGGGGAGACGGCCGACGGGCGACGACTACTAGAGAGGTACGAGAGACGGAGAGGAGGCGAGAGTTTTAGGACCTAAAGGTTTTAGATTTGGAAATTAGGAATTTTAATTAGAGGAAATATTCAAAATAGCCACTTTTCTTAAAAAAAATTTAAATAGTTAGTGTTATATATACAATATAACCTTAATAAATTAATACTCTTTAAATTAATAAATTTTATTATTTAATAAATTTTTTCGGTCCTGACTTGAGCTAGTGTAAATAATTCATAAAAAATTACAATTATTACTTTGGTAGCTTGCTAAAATATGAATTTACTGTAATTTGTTTCTTTTTGAAATTCAAATCCAATTCAACTTCATCTCTAACTTTTCTAATTGCACCCACAAGTTCCGATGTTGAGGTCTACAATTCAACTTCATCTCTAACTTATCATGCATGAATGTATTTAATTAGTAACATTAAATAAATTCATAGTTTTCAACTCATTTGATTAATTACGATTGACCTTAATACATAGATACATGAATATATTTAATAGATACATGAATATATTTAGTAGATACATGCATGAATATACATATTTTGTTAGTTATATGAATTAATACATAGTTTCTAACTTATTTTTTTATTAATTACGATGAACTTAACAGATACTTGTAAATTCATGAATAAAATATTAAATTCAATTAGTTTAACTTGCAATATTTATTTTTACCAAAATTATATTTTCCGAAAATTTCTTTAAATTAATAAATTATTAATTTATCGATATAATAATATCCCTCTAAATTAATAGAATTCTCTGGTCCCAAGTATATTAATTTATAGAGGTTTTACAGTAAAGGGAGCGGATCCAGCGAGAAAACTCTTAACGTGAGAAAATGAGAAAGATGCTTGATTGCATTCACGGCATTGCTTGATTGCATTCAGGTCGTTGCTTGATTGCAATGTTGCTTGACTGTGCTTTAGTTGTTGCTTTATTATTTTGTTGCTTCATTGCGTTTTAGTTGTTGCTTGATTCAATATCAACCATTGATTTTTTTAGATCTGATGGATATGATTCATTCTTTTTTCTTACATGAATTTTTTTTTATATATGATCCCTCCTCTTACAGTACATATAAGGATTGACCGAAATTACATAAACTTACACAAATAACCCTACTTTGACTTAATTTTTAAAGTTTTTTTTTTTTTTAATTCGAGCTCATTATTGTAATGATTCGATTTTCCAGACTTAAATTAGTAACAAAAAATATTTACCTAATTAGATTTTGATATTCTATTTATTTTTTATTTTTTATTTATAAATAATATATTAAAATAATGTTTGCGACATCAATGTTAACATTTGAGATATGCTATTTAGTTTTGATTTAATATTTATAAATAATACATTAAAATGATGTTTGCGACATTCTATTTAGTTTTGATTTTATATTTATAAATAATAATATTAAAATAATATTTTGACATTTTCTATCACAAATTAATTGTTATTTGCTATCAGAATTAAAAATCAAAATTATTATATTTGCTATCAAAAGTAATTATTTGGAGATTTGTTATCACAAACGAAACTGGAATTTTGCTGTCACAAATTATTTTGTTTGCGATCTTGTTTGAGATCAATATTTTATTAGATTCAAATTCATGTTTGAATCTAATAAAATAATTTTAAATTTAATATGTTTGTGATCCTTTGCGATTTGAATTTTTTTAGATATTTTCGTATTTTTAGATAATAATTTTGAACTTAATGAAATATATTTACAATTTTTTAGATATTTTCCTATTTCTGGATAATAATTTCACTATCCGATTAATATCATTATTAATTTTAAAAAGAATTTTCGTATTTTTGAAAGCTTGTGCAATTAATATCAAATTGCTAAAAACAAGAATGCCTACGGAGTACGGACTAAGATTTTTTTTGGAAATCCAAATGGAAAATATTGCATTATATTTAAAAAGGTGAGGATATTTTTAAAAAATGGTCACTCTTTAAATATCTACTAGTATGGCACCCGCGCCGATGAGCGTGACAATTAATTAATTTGTTCTATAATTATATGTTCACTTATATTTGTATAAAAACATGCGAAATTAAAAAAAAAATGATGTAAGATAACATATAAGCACAAATATAGTACTCCCTCTGTCCCGCCCGAATTGCTACACTTACCAAATTAGGCGTCCCACCCAAATTGCTACATTTCTAAAAATGACAACATTTTCACACTCAACAATAAACTATTAATTTCACTTATACTCACATCCTTAATTCTCGTGCCGAAAAGAAATGTATCAATTGGCACGGGACGGAGGAAGTATATTTTATACATTCTGAAATACTTCCTTATATGCCACATTAGCAGTACATGAAATGTTAAGATTATTATCATCACTTGCTAATATCTTGATGCCGTTTCTAGTTGTAACTCTTGAAACAACAACATTCAATTGACCATGAGTAAAGACTTGTTTCTTCAATAAAATGCCAACGCATGATAAGGATTGTCTTTGACTCTTGTTCATAGTCATGGCATATGAAACAATAAAAGGGAACTGTCTTCTCTAAAATTTGAATGGAAAACGTATATCAGAAGGTCTCAGAGTCACTCTCGGAATAAAAATAATTACACCTGAACTATTTCCAGTTAGTATCTAAATTCAATACCATTATTGCCAAGCCCAGTGAAAATTAGACGGTTTCGTTGCACAATCCAACAGAATGATCTATATTTCTCAGCAGCATATTAGGAGTGCCCACTTTAAGTATCATCTTATGATTTGACAATCCCGTACATTTCAAGCCATTCAAATATTCAGGTGTGTGCAAGTCAATCAACTCATTCATCAGTCCATCGGATTTACACATACTATCTGAACTTAAATAAACCTTACTGTCAGAGGTATTACAATCCATTATGTATTGATTCACCAAATCAATAATATCCATTGTTGGAGCCAAATGACTCTATCTTGCAAATATGATAAATCATTATTGTCAGATAATACATTAGGATATGTGCTTTTGACAATTGCCTCTACAGGGTCTCCAGAAAAGTTAAAGTAAATATCATCTGATATTTGGAGATTTTCTTATCCATCATTATCACCATGTCCAATTAATGCAACACACTCTGAGAATGTTTTTAATTCGGAGGCTTCAACTTTAGAGCTCATATTTTGAAGTTGTATATTTTTCGTCAACCTCAAAGCTATCACATCTTTCCATAAATATGATGAATTGATAGTGTCATTGACATATGTCTTGTCTTTTTTCCTTCGGTATAACAGGCAATATTTGTCTAAAATCACCACCAAAGACCATTGTTTTTCATCCAAATGGTAGCTAGCATGATGAACTATTCTTAAACCGAATTAGGTCCTTCATGGTTTGATCAATAGCTTCAAAACAATACTTTTGCATCATAGGAGCCTCATCCCAAATATTAAGCTTGTCATTTATAATCAATTCAACTAATGCAGTCCTTATTTTATTTTGCAAGTTGAATTCTCATTAGGAGTCAGTGGAATGGAAAATCTCGAGTGAGTAGTTCTTCCACCAAGAAACAACAAAGATGCTATTCCACTTGAAGCGACATTTAGAACTATGTGACATTTACATCTTATTGCAGCAGATAAGGTCTTCCAAAGACAAATTTTACCGGTACCACCATAATCATAGATAAAGAATACTGCAGAATCATCAAATTCAGTTTTGTCCATAATTACATCGTACACATGACGTTATTCATCTGTTAGCTTTTCCAAGCAGTCTGAATGTTCACATACTAACTCTTCACGATTATAGTTCATTTCATCTATTATTAACCAATTCTCACTTTCAAAGAAATATTGTGAACTATGATAGGGAAGCTCATTGAAATCTTTAAGACTTTTTCTGGTCTTTTGCAATATTTTCTCAATTTCGACCGGCGTGACATTGTTTATATCTTCAACTGACAATATAAGAGCTGCAAAATGTACAGTTTAATTAAAAAATAAAATAATGTTAATATATATATATATATATATAGTGTGTGAAAAAAAGTGTTATACTCCTAAATTTCCATAATCTTTGCGTCTTTTATAAAGTATATCATCCGAAAGATAAGTCCAACACATCTCCCATACAACTTCAAGTTTGCTCATCGACTTTGCAATGAGTAGATTGCAAAATAATCATCTAATAGACTCTGAAGTCCCCCAATGACTTGCTTCAATTTTTTCCATTAAAGAACTCTTTATCATCTTCCAACAAACACAGCAAAACATGCATCTGGATATGACTCATACTGAACTCTATCTATAAACATCATCTCCTCGTGGCATTCAGCACCACGAATAATATTTATCAACATGCTGATATAGTACGAATCACCACTTCCTAGCGGAACATAATAGCATCTTCCTGTTGAAAAATCCTATTTCCTTGGAACCCGTTCTCTTATTTTCTTTTTCCACACAAATTTTATTGGAAAATCAATATAAGTCAACTCTTTAGCTCCTGGATATTTCTTGTTTGCTTCAAACCAACCGAAAAACATGCTACGACCAATACTTGGCCGATTGATACATCTTTTATATCATCTTTGTCATTGTAATATATCTGTTGTTTGTTCTTTAATTGAAAACTTAAACGCTCAACCGTAGGATCTCTAAAATTAATATCAAATTCAAAAGTTCTCCAAGCTGCCTCACACGGTGAAATATACCTACAATCATAGTACATCTTTATTTCATCTTTTGGCTTCCTTGTTTATAATCCTTTTTTGTGTTCTACTCAGTTGTGGCTCCATAATTTCCCTTATTTATGTACTTAAAGATATACTTGATAGATCTCGATTGATTGCATCATTCCACGTTCATGTGAGCTCCATACTTGATCAATAGATATTTGTTGTGTGGAACAAAATATTTATTATCCAAATTAACTTCATTTTTGTTAATCGTCTTCCCATTATTCATGTGCCTGTGTTGAGGATAGTCATCCTGATCAACAGTGCTCTCCTCCAAGAATCTTTTTGGGAAATGCTTTGTACATTTACGTGCAGCCATGCAAGGTGAACTCATTCGAGCAATACCACACGGTCTGTGAATCATAAATTCCAATACAATTTTATAATAGCACCCATCTTCATCTTTGTCGGGTATTTCAGCTGATATAATCTTATTTGAATCAGAATTTTTTAAAAATGAAATAAGTAAATATTTTATAGATAATATTATAAAATATGGTATAAATCATCAATTTGCATTAGGAAATGATTGTGAATTAAGAACTTAAATATTTGATAGAATGATTTTATGTATATATAGATTCTTAATTATCATGTAAACTTTAAATTTCAAAATCAAAATCTCAAATATTGATACATATTTAGTTGGAAAAAAGGGAGGAAACAACATATCTAACACATATATTGACAGATATTTAATATTATCAATCAAATCAATATTTATTTATTTTTTGCAATTAAAGATTAATATTTTTTATATATTTTCAACGTGCATTGAATTTTATAAATTTAGAGATATTAAATAAATTTTGATTTGACATATAAATAAATAAAAAGATTGCATGCCTATTACATTATATTTATACATATTTGATAATTTATAAATTAAATTAATATTATCACTCAAACCAACATTTAATTTTAATTGCAGTTACAAATTAGTATTTCATATTTTTTAACGTTCATTTAATTTTATAAGCTTATTATATGTTAATGAAGATTTATAAGCAGATATTGTTGGAGTATGAATGACGACGGTGATCACGATGGTGGACATACCAGTGATGAAGATGAAGTGGTGTCTGAGTGTTGCTGCTGCGTGCAATGCATGAGGTTGGTGTAGTGAAGGGGAAATGTTGAGAGTTTATATTTTGTTCTCATTGTTAATAAGCGTGATTTATTAGTTTTTTCTTTTATCCCTGCACGTGTTATGCATATGAGGTCTTCACGTTTATAAATAACCTTCGATGTTCTCCTTTTCTTAGTTGAGTTTTACTGAAATAAAATTATCGTTCTTCTCCTTCGATTCTGCTGGAATTACAATTCAACAGATATCAATTGAATTTGATTTGATACACATTTAGATCAAATAATTCTTAGTAAAATATTTTTAAAATGGAATAAGTAAATATTTGGTATGCACTATGTAAATTGTGCAAATAATTGTAAATTTTTTAAATTTTTTTACAAAGTCATTAATTTAAAATTTTTGTGCATGATTATATATACAATATTTTTACACCATAATTAATAAAGTGAATAGTTCAATCAATGACTAATTAATACAACTAATTGTTTCCATAATGTGTAAGCAATAGTGCTTTTAAATTAAACTTTTATTAATATATTTCAATAAACTTTATAATTATTTTATTAGTAAAATATTGAATAATTTATAATATAATGATTTATATTGATCATAATAAATATTAAATAATTTGTAAAAAAATAATTAAGTTTTTAATATATGGTTGATAAATCCAATCATAAACATCAATTATTTTCAATTAAAATTAAACTAAAAATATTCTATCAATTTATGTTCCAACTAATTTATTATCATAAAATTACGTAATTTTTTTCTCTAAGTTTTGAATTGATTAAATTAATATTTTAAATAATATATTTCAATAAACTATGTAGGTTTATTAATAAAATTTTAAATAAATTATTAATTAATGATTGAAGTATTTTTATATATAGAAGTAGTCTAATTAAGTAATCAAATCTTAATTTATTATCTACATATAGATTATTCACACCAAAATTAATGAACTAAATAGTTCATTAATGACCAACTAATCTAATTCAAATTTACCATATTTTTCATCCGGTCTTACTTTAATATATACTAGTATTGCTTCCCACGCTATGCGTGGGAGTATTAATTATTTGTATTAAATAATATTTATTTGATATTTATTTAAATTAAAATAATATTAATTAAAAAATATATTTACAATTAAATTCTATATAGTAATTTGAAATACAATATAAAATGATCCATTATTTATATAGAATATATAAAAAGGGATGAATACATATTCAAAGGATCGTAGACGCTCGACTATATCTCGTGGATTATGTCTTATAATTTTTTTTAAAAAATATAAAAAAGGCCGCTGCCCCCTAACCATAGGTTGCCTCCGCCCCTGTAGATAAGTGATATTATATTGACACCCATTTTATTTATTTTTACTAATTGTCAAATCTTATTTTATAATTCTTTGATAAGTGATAGTGTACGGTATTCATATTCACAATGTCAATATAATGACAAATGATCTAGAATTTAATTATTTTGGACATGATTATAAACTAATAATCTCATCAATATTTCAAGAGTTATAATTATATATTTAATTGAAAATTGGGTAAAAAATTGAGTATTAACATTTTAATTTTGCTTCTAAACAGAAAAATTTCTGACCAGGTCCAATCCCTATAAAAAATATATTCTAATAATTCATAACCATTTGATCATATACAAATCTTCCATCATTGCAATTTGAGGTCGATGATGTTTATAATTCTATCTATCATCTCATATAATTTTTTATATAAACACAATTCACCACTATTTGCAATTATAATTATTATCAAATGAACATAAATCAAAATCATTTTTGATTGAATAGAAGCTTATCAAAATCTTCAATTCAACATCTTGATAAATTAATTTTTACACCGTTAATTATGGATATCCAATATATCATAGAAGCCAAAGTTTATTTTTAATAACATAAATATATATAAGCATCAAAATATTTAAATTTAAAAATAAATTTTAAACTTCTTAGGATAGATAATTACTATTAAATAATTTAAAACTTTATTTTTTATTAATATTAAAATTATATAGTAACTAAATTATATTTATTATAAATAATTAAAGCTAAAGATTATTAAAAAATGTTATGTTTACACACATTGTCATACACTTAATCTTATTATAAAATATTAATATTTTTAATATCTTTTGTTTACTCATAAAGATTATTTCGGTTTTTGGTAGTTTAGAAAAACTATTTTCATTTATAACATTAAGTATGATTTAAAAATATATAAATATCATTACTATTTATACAAAATATACATAAATACATTTTTATTATATAAGTGGAATAAATAATTAACCTAACACAAAATGAAAAAATAAGGAAAACTTACTTTCAAATCTATCAATCGAATTTAATCATAAACATAAAATAAAATTAATTGAATAATAAAACATAGATCGACAATGAAAGTAAATATTAATATAACTAAAAATAAAAACTAATTAATTAATTAACTCCAAAATATAACTTCCACATAACAATATAAAACTTATATTTTATATTGCAACACTACATTTTAAATTAAAATAATTACTCAAATTTTGTTGCTATAATACACATTTATATAGAGCCATCGAGTTACAATGTTAGTGCTTTTGTAGCTAGAAAAAAAAAAAACTTCTAATATCATGTAACGCCCCCAACTGACCTTCCCAATTTGGGGCCACGTTACATTG
>JAPKLW010000517.1:116605-197706 GCA_026898455.1 Plectranthus barbatus
GACCACGACTGTAGCGCGCCTCAAAGTTGGGAAGGTCAGTTGAGGGCTTTACAATTTGATCTCGAAATCTCCTGAATATATTCATTGAAATTTAATACCATGTACAATGTAATTATAAAAGAGTAATTATGCTAATCTACATTGAATTAATTTTTTTTAAAATTATGTAACTTAATTAACAATAGCATAGTTAAGTTAAGATTTAAATCATGAAACTTAATAGTGTAATTAAATTAACACACGTTATTACATTAAGATTTCAACAACTTGTATTTGCATGATTAATTAATTAGTAACTAAGACATTTGAGATACATAGATTTGAATATATATATATACATATATATGTGTATGTATCTGGATAAAATATTAATTGTATTTCCTCACTAATAAATTTATTTAATTCCAAATTTATTGCCAAGAATATTTAATATTCCACATTTATGGTTAATACAATAATAAATGGTTGTGATTTCCAAAATATCATAATTAATTTTGAAGCAATAATTAAAGTAAAAAATTTGATATAGAATTTGAGGGAATAATTTAAGGAATTATACATAATTGATTTCATTTCTTTATTTATGTGATATCTATTATAGCATAATATATTATATATAGAATTGTTCATTCCATAATTAATGAACTAATTAGTTCATTAATAACAAACTAAAACAACTAAATATTACTATAAATTGCCTCCGACCTTACTTTAATATATACTAGTATTGCTTCCCACGCGATGAGTGGGAACTTTAATATTTTTTATTAAAATAATATTCATTTGATATTTTATCTATATCAAAATAATATAAGTTTTTATAATATATATTAATTATTAATTTCTATATATTAATTTGAAATGCAACATCAATAATTTATTATTTTATATAGGATGTATAAAAAGGAAGGATACATATTCAAAGAATCCTAGAAGGTCGACAACATCTCGGGACGTACCTTATAAATTTTAAAAAAATTAATTACATTTTTTTTAGCACATGTGCATAAGTGTTATTATATTGATATTCATTTTATTTATTTTGATTAATTTGTCAAATTATATTTTATAATTTTTTTATAAGGGGTATATATAGTATATGGTAGTTATATTTATAGTGTAAATATAATGACAAAGGACCTAGAATTTAATTATTTTTGTCATGATTAGAAACTAATAATCTCATCAATATTTCAAGATTTATATGTAAATATTTAATTGAAAATTTGGTAAACTTTTCTGCATCAGTATTTTAATTAGCTCATTTAATTATAGTATTCAATATAATTAACACCTTTTCCTATGCTCACTTTTTTTGGAAAAAATATGATGTACAATAATTTATATATTTAAATATAATATATGTTTATTAAATGAAATATACATGAATTCATATTCTCCTTGTATTTATTTAAAAAATATCACATTAAAAGAAATAACATGAAATTGGATTTAGTTTTCACGTTCTGCAAAATAATATGAAACATGCACTCTAATTTCACGGAATACAAAACTTTCTGTATATTTTTCTTTCTTTTTTACATTGTTACTTTTTAAATTTTAAGTTAACAAATTGTTTGTATCCATTTGAATGATATGTTAATTTCTAATCGCAAGATATAAAACTTTTTATCTGTATGTTTTGCTTTCTTTTTACAGTGTTACTTTTTAAATTTTAATTTAACAAATTGTTTGTATCCACTTGAATGATATGTTAATTTTTAATCTCAAGATATAATAATATGTATATATTATTTAGATTTTAAAATAAAAATTTTGGTGGTAGATATTTATAACTTGACTACAATAAACTAAATTTGGTGGTAGATATTTGTAACTTAACTACAATAAATTGACAAAATTTAGATTTATTTCAAAGTAAATTTTTTAATAAAAGGATTCCAATGTTTCTAGTAGAAATAATATTATTGTGCATATAAAAAATCTTAAATTATAATTGAATATAATTATTTATGAATATAACAACAAAATCAAGAACATAGTTTCGCAAATGATCTCAAGATAATGAATACAAACATTAAAAAATATTACATTGATTAGAATATATTTCTCGAAAACATTACTGAGAATGATGAAAGCGAAAATAAAAAACAATAAACATTATACAAAATTTCAACCAAAAGAACATTTAAATAATATGTGCATGACTATAAAAATCAAAAGCCAAACTTATTTCCACTCATTATACCGTTGCCTACTCCAAATTAAGGTTGAGAATATTCTTTCTAACAATTATACAATAAACATTATACAAAACAAAAACAAAAAACAATAAACATTATACAAAATTTCAATTCCAAAAAGCACATTTTAATACTATATGTGCATAACTATAAAAATCAAAAACCAAACTCATTTTCACTCACTATACTGTTGCCAACTCCAAATTAAGGTTGTGAATATTCTTTATAGCAATTCAAACGCCATACTAATTGTGATATTTTTGATGATGTAAAGCTCATATTTATAGTGTGAGATATTATGTGTATTAAAGTCAATTGGCCATATTTATGATATAATCATCTTATTTCCTAATAATTCAAATTATTTCTATCATTAAAATCAATTAAAGAATGATTTATAATGTTTCCAAGAAAAACAAATCTTCTTGATTAAGAATTTTATTTTAATGCCTATATATGCAAGAATGTAATTTTTACCACAATTTGAGGACATTTAATGCTTTTATGAATTCATTCATAATCTAAATATAACGTAAGATATATCAAGATTTAGCTTATAAACCAAATTAAATGTATTAATCATGATTGATAATTATCCTTTATATTTGGGAAAATTAACATAATTTATAAAACATTTGTTAATTCCATATCGAATGAATAATTATTTTTAGAAATATTTTCTTGGCGGAAAAAAATTTTATGGTGTTCTGCTTCTATGTTATAGAATATAAATTATAATAGATATAGATTATTTAGGAGATTATATTTGTTAACTAAGGAAAAAAGATTCCATAATAGATTTTTACATGAATATTATTTCCTTAATTAATAAATATAATATCCTAATTGATTTTTAATGAGAATTGATACAATTTAGTTGAAAATGATAATTGAGAAAAAAATCATTTGATACATTAATACATAACCGTTCCAAATATAATATATTATTCAAAATAGAATGTTCTCTAATAAATAATTCACATTTATGATTAGTATCTACATTTATGTTAAACTCAATCATAATTCAATTTCTTTCCACGAATATCATATTTTAATTTTTGAATTGATCCGCATTCAAGAAATAATAACAAAATTGCTCATTAAAATAAAAGTCATTGACACAAACATCACTATAAATACGTATTACAATATAATTTATTCTAAAATAATAAATAAATATATTTAATTGAAATAGAAAAGTAAACAATTTGTACAAAAATATTATTTTCATAACTAATAAATATAATATAGTAATTTATTTTTATTGAGACTTGATCTATCTTTAATTAAAAATCTTACATATTTTCTTTCTTTCTTGATAAAATGATGAAAATCCAAATTAGAGTGAAATAATTATAGATTGTTTTACACATTAATTAATGAACTAAACAGTTAAATTAATGAACAATTAATGCAAGTGAATGTTTCCATATATTGCCTGCGGCCTTACTTTAATATAGATATAGATATAGATATAGATATAAAAGTGGCTATTTAGGGTTTTAATATAATAAAATAGGCTATTTAAGGTTTTAACTCTTTTAATTTTATATTTTAGGAATTAGAATTTAGGGATGTATATTTAATTAATATTATTAAATATCAAATTAATATAATAATATGTAATATGTATATAATATACTATATATTATACTAACAAATATATATATGTTTTGGTCGGATTGGGTGGCACCCGAACCTGATCAATTCCACCCGCCACCCGACTCGATATATTTTTTGGGTGAATATTTTCAACCCGTCACCCGACCCTATGGAGGAGCCACCCGACCCGGCCTGACCTAAAATCATCGAATCGGGTTAGTTTTTGGGTTAGAGTCGGGTGATGCACACCCCTACAATCACTAGCGAAGACAGTAGTTGTTGCTATATATATAAAAATTGTCACTAAATCAAGGTAGTGATAATTTTTGTGTTCGTCGCTAAGTCGTGGCTACTGAATAGTGGCTAAAAGTTTTAGTAACAATAGTAAATAATTGTCACTATAATTTATATTATAGTGACACTTGATTTTTGTCACTAAAATATATTGTTTTAACAACAAAAAAATATTATCACTACTTTTTAATTCTATAGTCACTCAACTATTATTGTCACTATTTTTCTATTTTATAGTTACCAAAAAATAATAGTGACAATTTATGTTTTTCACAAAATCTGATTTTAAATAATAAATATTTTTTATTAGTAACCCACTGGAATCCGGTTGGTACCTGGTGGTCAGGTTGCACCGCACCTCGCACCCGAACCACCCTGCCCTGCCCGTCTCTGAACTTGCCGACACGCACCCAGACCACCACCACCAAAAGCCAAACCCGCCCGGCCCACCCTGTCCTGCGCGCCTTTGCGCTGGCTGCACATCACACTAAGCCGTATCAGCCCCCCACACAAGAAGCCGAACCCACCCCAACTTGCCTGCACACGGACCACACCTGGACTCCACCACACCAAGCTGAAACCGCCCCCCTCACCCGGCATGGTCGCACCGCACCCAGACCACCAAGAAGCCGAACCCACCCAACGGACCACACCTGGACTCCACCACACGAAGCTGAAATCGCCCCCCTCACCCGGCATGGTCGCACCGCACCCAGACCACCAAGAAGCCGAACCCGCCCCGGCTTGCCTGCGCCACATATGGGCAGCCTCCTGCAAGATCAATCAAAAATAAATAAGCAAATACATCATTAACAGGATTTGAACACAAGACCTCATAATTATTATCCATTACCTCAAACCACTACAACACAAGCCCCATTGTTACTAAAATATGACCTCATATTATCCATTACCTCAAACCACTACAACACAAGCCTCATTGTTACTAAAATATGACAATTAATATACATAAATGTTAATTTGATCATTCCACTATTTTAAGAAAATAAATTTTAACTTAATTAAACATCTTTATTTTAAAATTAGGCAAAATCGAGTTTCTCTAATTTTCATCATTAATTTATGTTTGGAGTGTTTGTATAGATTAAAAATTATCTATTTAAATATTAATTCACTTCACGCATATCTATATACTATATTAAAATAAAATAGTCCTCAATTAACTGTCTCGTAGAAAATATAAATTAATTTTTATTTTCATTTTATTTAATATTTATTCTATTATAATATAATAGCAAAATTATATTTATCACTTTTTCTTTAAAATATTAAATCTCACTAATATAATATACAAAATCATTTATATTATAATATTAAATATAATATTGATGAATAAAAATTAAATTTATGTAAAAATAACTCCTAAAAATGCTTAAACATAGAACTTTATTAATTATATTTTAATATTATCAAATAAGACATCATATATTTGATTCGCACATCGCGCGGGCGCAAATCTAGTTTATACTATAATTAAATATTATAATAATTAAATATTGATATTGTTATCCCACAATATTTAACTTTTGAAGTGTTTCACTTTGAAACAACAAGAAAATGGTTCGATTATAAAGAGTTCAAAATATATTTAAATATTTTTCTTTTTCGATTTTTGATTAATAAACAATAATTAATTTTAAGGTAAATTAATATTATGATTATTATATCAATTCATAAATAAAAAAATATATATATTATTACACATTCAATATTTTATTATTCTTGGAAAAGTATAATACAATTTATTAAATTCAATGCAATTATTATTTATTCATGATTTAAGAACAATATATTAATGATATGTTTTTAGTTATAATACATAGTATAATTAAGTATTTGTAAAATTAAATTCTTAAAAATCAAGCAATTAATTTTTTAATCAAAATAATGAATAATTCAAAAATTCAAACGCTTTAAAATATCTATAATTTTTAATTAGATATAATTTAGATTTCAAATATAATTTATAATTTTAAAAGTAGAGAGAAACATTAGATATTCTTGAATCTTAAAAGTAGAGTTAATATCAAATATAAATTAGATATTATTTAACCTTAAATATTTTTGTTCTTATATATTAGTGATATTATTTAAAATTATCATAAATTATTTCTTTTGTTGTAAAATAAATAATTGTCGATGTAAAAGTATTTTTTATCACAAAAATATTATTGTTTTTAACTATAGTGACAATAAATACTAACAATATTTATGATTTTGTCACTAATAAAGATATTTCCAGTCACAAAAATATTATTGTCACTAACTATAGTGACAAAAAATACTAACATTTTATGACGTTATTACAAATAAAGGTATTTTTAGTCACTAGATATTATTGTCACTAATTACAGTGACAATAAATACTAACAATTTATAAGATTGTCACAAATTATATATTTTTGTGAGGACAAAAATTATTGTTATTGTAAATTCATTTTTAGTCACAAAAATACTATTGTCGCTAACTTTAGTGATAAAAAATAGTGACAACATATAAAATTATCACAAATAATATTTTTTGTGACGAGAAAGATAATTGTAGCTATAGATGCATCTTTACTCACAAAAATATTATTGTCGCTAACTTTAGTGATAAAAAATAACGACAACAAATAAAATTGTCACAAATTATATTTTTTGTGACGAAATGAATAATTGTTACTGTATACGTATGTTTAGTGACGAGATTTTAATTGTCACTAGCATTATCATCACTACAAGCTATTTTTCTTGTAGTGAATAGGCAAAATTTAATTGTGGCCAAGATTTTCCAAATGGATTACTTATCAACCTTCCTTACACTCATTACTTTCAAGCATTCAAATTTCAAAAATAAAACACGAACAAAACATTCACTCATATTATCAATCGATCTCGCCAAAAAAAAAAAAAATCCAAATGGATTTACCTACACCATAATTCTCTGCATTGCCAACCCATGCACATAACCATTCACCTATTCATGCAACCAATCCAGACTTTGCTTGTTGGAAATGGCAAATAAAATCTTTCTTTAATTTCTCTCTTTACCATATTTAAATAATTATTAAATATTTTTCCTTGTAAATTCTTTTTATTTTTCCACCCAAGTTAAATATGTGTTTTCCCTAAAATAATAGATTCAGCCCCAATTTTATTTGAAGCTTCGTCCCTGCTGTTGAGAAAAAAGAGGAGAGCTTCTCCTTCCTTTTCGCGATGGGTTGCTGCACGTTAGGGGAGTAACGTCCATATTTTTCTTCTTGAAGTATAAATCCTGGGGTTGTGGGATAGTAGCACACACGAAAAAGATATTAGTTTCCTTCTTCCCAAATCCTAATTTAAGGGCAATTGATCTCATATCTCCACATCACCATCTCGAGTGCACGAGCTCGGTAATTGCTGTGTATCCTTGGGGAGTGAGCGGCGCGTAGAGGCTTGCACGATAGTCTGCCGAAATCACTTTCAAGGCAGTGGATTGTTCTTCCATGCCACCACTCTCTGGTTTTATTTGTGTTTTCTTGTTTTGCTTTATTTCTTGTTGTCCTGTTTTTGCTCTAAGGTGTTTTCGTGATCGGTTGTTGTCTTCTGGTGGAGAGGTTTCTCTTTGATGCATTTGGTTGTTTTTGTGTTTCTGATATAATTCTCAAAGTTTTTGCTGGATTGAGTTGTTAGCAGTTTGTTTGCTGGTCTGGAACCAACATTGCTCAAAACCAAAAAAATAATAATAATAATAAAAAAACATCCAGATAGCGTGTGGTCCATCGACTAGAAATAGAGAGAACAACTGACACTTGAAGAGGCGGATGTAATTTACATATGCTGTGGCTGACTCGAAGGAGTTCGACACACAACAACCGCGATGTAGTGGAGGCACACAATAATGTTGTCAAGTTTAAAGCAAGATTTTGTATAATCATTTGTCTCGAATTAGTTACAATTCATCGTTGATCAAGATTTACAAAAATTGATATTTGCTGCCTTTACCTTTGTAAATAGATTAGTTCATTTATAATTAAAAAAACATAATTTAAAGGGAAAAAAAAATGGTCCCGTTGACGTATATAAAAAGAGTTCATAGTCAATTATAACTGCATGGTTGTAAAACGCCGCTAGGCGGTCCTCATCCGTCCCAAAAACCCTTTATTATAAGGTAGAAACTACTATTCGGCGTGAGGCGGGCTGCGAGAGTTTGTGTAGGCGGTGGTGAGCTGAGTGTTGTAAGCGAGAAGATGGACGGAAATAAATATAACTAGCAGCATTCATAGTAGTTTTTTATCAGTATATTCATGGCAGCTAATGACTCACGAAGAAGATGAATAGTTGCTGACAGAAAATGATAATTAACATTAGTTTAGCTACTTTTGGTGCATATATATATATTGATGAACCAAAATTCTGGGCGAATAATTTCGCCCGTTAGTATCTATTGTAAGCTGGCAAATTTATTAATTTATTTCTGTTTTGATTAAAAAAAAATAAACATAAGTGAGAAGGGAGAAAGAGTCAAATAAAAGTTTGATTTGGGGAAAGAAAAAGACGGATATAACTTGCGTGTTGGTAGACAATTGTGCACAGGAAAAGAAAAAGAGGGATATAACTTGCGTGTTGGTAGACAGTGAGAAGTATATTCAAAGAATAATTTATAATATTAAAAGTGAATGGGCGAATAATTTCGCCCGTTAGTATCTATTGTAAGCTGTCAAATTTTTTAATTTATTTCTGTTTTGATTAAAAAAAAAATAAGTGAGGAGGGAGAATGAGTCAAATAAAAGTTTGATTTGGGAAAAGAAAAGGAGGGATATAACTTGCGTGTTGGTAGACACTTGTGCACAGGAAAAGTGAGAAGTATATTACTCCCTCCGTCCCATGTAATTAGTCCCATTTGATTTTGGCACGATAACCAATGTTAGTGAGTGGAGTGGAATTAATATTTTATTGATGAGTGTAAAAAAGTTTGTCATTTTAGGAAATGAGACTAATAGATGGGACGGACCAAAAAGGCAAATGGGACTAATTTCGTGGGACGGAGGGAGTACTATTTTCGATTCATGATTTTAAAGATAATGTAATTAATTATTAATTTAAAACTTGAAAGATGAATTATAAATTTTGCATTGTGAGATATCATAAAATTCTCATCTGGGATTGAAAATTTAAAAATCTTTCGGTTCCTAAATTAAGACTTCATCTTTTAGGTCCTAAATCGATATTTAAACTATTTTTTAGGTTCTAAATCGATAATTTTTCTATACATACTAGTATATTACTCCCTCTGTCCCATTGAAGTAATCCAATTTTCTTTTTTTGTTTATCCCATAGAATAGTCTCATTTTCCTAAAGTGACAAATTTTTTCACACTCACCAATAAAATATTAATTCCACTACACTCACAACCCTTAATTCCCGTGGCGAAAAGAAATGGGACTACTTCACTGGGACGGAGGGAGTATTAAAAGTTGATACGTGTTTCATTTCAAGCCGTCAAACCGGCCACCAAACCGTTTTTATACGGTTTGAGCGGTTTGGTTTAGATGAATTATTTGATTTATTTTGTTTGAAAAAATTTCAACTGTACTTATTGATTTGACCGAGATTTTTCTTCCAAAACGAACTGTCAATAGTCAATACCCCTGCCGCGCCTGACGAGCGTCTTCCTTATTTTACAACCACGATTATAAGTCAGTTCCACCGAAGAAAGTTTGGTATTGCAACTTTGAAGCTGAAAAGAGTAAGATGAAGAGAGTAGTGAGAAGCGAGAGTGGGAGAGAAATCTATGGCCCAAAGTGGCAGAATAATATGGATGCCTCCCCTCAAGTTTCCGGTGTTACGCCACCACCTCCGGAGACTGAGATAAATGCCGTAGATGATGAAGGTAAATACTCAATCTTCTCTTCGTTTCTGTAGATTTGCTAGGAAGAAGAATTTGAAAAAGAATGGCTAAAAAAAAAAAAAGACGATTTCTATAGATTTTATGACGAGTTTGTTTAATTACATGAAAAATTAATAGTAAAATCATGTAATTTGCTAGAGGAAGAATTTGAAAAAGAATGGCAAAAAAAACATCATTTTGATTTTTTTAAACTTAGTTAAAATGTTTTCATATGAATTGGGAACACATCCAAATTCACAGATATTCTCTCATTTTGATGCTCAAATTATTTCTATATACTAATTTGCTTTCTGCACAGTATATAGAGAGTGTTTCCGATTCGAAAACTTAATTTATGTTAAATAAAAATAGATTCACATTATTTATTTGAAAAAATTAATAGTGGAGATTAAAATTTAATTTTAATCTAATACTTACTATTTTATGAATATGTTATTCTTAAAAAATATTATACTTAATTATTTATATATTATACTTAGAAAAATTATGTTTACTTTTAATCATTAATAATTTTTTATGTCAATCATTAATTTAATCAATCTAGGGATCATATGAGAAATGTTATTAACAAAAGAAATAAGAAAGAATCTCAGTTTTCCAATTTTATATTCCAATGCTCAAGATTTAAAATTTTCCGTGTGTATTTTTCGTAGTAAAATGTGCATTATTCAATTTTAAAGGTAATTTTATAATATTTTTTTTCTCTCAATTAATTAAAACTGTAAAAACTTTAAGGGTCCGTTTGATTGGTGAGTTTCGGAATGAGGGAATGTAATGATTCGAAACTCATCGTTTGATTGAAGGGTACGAGAATGAAAAAATGGGAATGATACTCAAATACTTGAGAATCACCAAAACCCTCCAAAATTGTAGGTTTTATTTTCATTCCCAAATTTTATTACGAAAATTATTTAATTCTTATTTTTATTTCATGTCATTTTATAATTATTTTATTATTTATTTATTTTTATTATTTTTATAATATTATTCTAAAATATTTAATAAATATATTAGTATATAATAAATAAGAAAAATAGATTATTTATTTATTTATAATATGATTTTATTTCTCAATTTTTTATTATTATATTAATTATTATTTATACAATATTTAATTATTTTTTAAACCTATAAACTTAAAAAATCAATCATCAGAATTGAAAATAATTTCCAAACTCATCTCATAATCCAAATATCAGAATTGAGAATGATTGTCAAAAAAACAAACTCATATCCATTCCCTTTACTATCAAACTCATTCCCATAGTGATTCGTGACAGTTAAACCAAACGCCCCCAAAATAATCATACCTCACTCAATTTAAATTATTTTTTCATGTATTATATATCAAAATAAAATAATTTCATTATCTTTCAAACGAAATTCCTATTGCATATTTATGGTGAGCAATAACTGTAACAAAAGTAAAAATTAGTGATTTTATACATAAATCCTGTAACAACACACTGATTTTCGTAAAATAATGTGCTTAAAATGCACTATATGATGTATAAAATACATTATATTCCATTAGAAAATGCATATTTGATAGAGATATAATGAACACATTTTAAAATAAAATGAACAGTTTTAGGATAAAATAACGCAAGAATATAATATTTTATTTTATGTAATACAATGGTATTAGAATGCATCTTTGATAAAAATATAATGAACTTATTTATGATAAATGGAGTCAATGTATAATATTTTATTTTATGTAATATACAGAGATTAGAATTATTTCGTTTATATTTCGATATATGAATGATCCATATGACTCATAACAAAATTCAAAATTTGCACATTCAATTTTCAACATGAATTTGGAATATTTTGATGCACAAATAAGATGATGATTCTTTTAAGTAGACATGGTAAGAATATTCAAATAAATTAAGAATAGATATATTTTAATTTTGAAAATTATAAAATCTTTTATAACAATATTTTTCGTATTAGATTAGATATGGATATTCAGATTTTGATACATATATATAATATTTCCTTATTAGAGAGATTTTCGTAATGAGATATACTGCATGTTTGCTAAGATCTAATGCTTGTTTGCTAAGATATAATACATGCTAAAATAAAATGTATAATCTTGATAGTAAAATATCGTAAGTAGAAAGATTAAGCATTTTATTTCGTAATGTAATGTTATTGCATGTTTTTGAGACACATTGCACAATGTTGAAGATAAAATGATGTATGTACCTCTAATGAATACAATAAAATCAAAATTTCTCTTGTTAACAATATTTCTCGCCAGATCACTATTCAGTATATATATATATAGGAGATAGGTTATGTAAATTTTTTTTTCCTGTGAATTAACTAAAAACTTATAAATAACATATTCATGAATTATAAATAACACTTATCTGAATTCTAAATAATATTTTTAATATGTTAATTATACTATTTAATGTTAAATATCATTTTTACATAAATAACATCACTGAAAAGGTTAATTAGCATATTAAAATGTTATTTATGATTCAAATAAGTGTTGTTTATAATTCATGATATATAGATGATGGGTTATGTAAAAACTTTTTATGTAAAAATGATAATTAACATTTCAAAGTATAATTAACATATTAAAAATGTTATTAAGTATTCAGATAAGTGTTATTTATAATTCATGAATATGTTATTTATAAGTTCTTAGTGATCAGGTGAGAATGAACCTTAGTATGAGAAATGAGAATAAATCTCAGCCTTTGATCTTGTCATTTCAACGATCAAGATATATTTAATTCCGTGTGCAGTTTTGGTCGATTATCTTGCATTAAAGGACAATATAGTAATTATATACAATGAATGATAATTTAAAGCCTACATTTTAACTAAGATTTTGTTCATTTTAAGGGCAATATCCTGCATTAATATTACATTGCGAAATAAAATGTTCTATATCTCTACTTACGATATTTTATCTTCAATATTGTGAATTTTATCTTAGCAATCATGCATTTTATCTAAGGAAACGTGCATTATATTTCATTACGAAAAAAAAATTATCTCTTTAATAAGGAAATATTGTATGTATCAAAATCTGGATATCCATATCTAATCTGATATGGAAATATTATTATAAATTATAAAGATTATTTGATTTTCAAAATTGAAATATATATATCCTTAATTTATTTGAATATTCTTACCATGTCTAGTCAAAAGAATCATAATCTTATTTGTGCATCATCAAAATAATTCAAGCTCATATTAAAAGTTAACGTGTAAATTTTGAACTTTTTCTGAGTCGTGATGATCATTCATACATCGAAATAAACAACGAAATAATTTGAATCTCACTATGTTACATAAATAAAATGTATGTTGATGTAATTTATCTTAAAATAAGTTTATTATATATTTTTTTTATCAAATATGCATTCTAATATTATTGAATTGCATAAAATAAAAAATTATATTCTCACCTTATTTTATCTTAAACTTTGTTAATTTTATCTTAAAATTGTTCATTATCTCTATATAATATGCATTTTCTGATGTAATATAATGCATTTTATGCATCATATTGTGCATTTTAAGTACGATTTCATGCATTTTAGGTATATATTTATGCATTGTACGACAATCAATGTGCTGTTACGAGATTTATGTATAAAATCACTATTTTTTTCGTTAAGGTTTTCGTCCTCTAAATTTATCCAATAAGGATTTTGTTTGAAAGATAATTAAATTATCTTTAATTTGACATATAATACATGAAAAACGAATTTAAATTGAGTGAGTTATGATCATTTAAAGTTTTTAGAATTTTAATTAGAGGATAAAGAAAAAAATATTACATTTTACAAAATTATCCTTAAAATCGAATAATGCACAATATACTACAAAAATGAAACGGAAAATTTTAAATCTTGTGCGTCATATGATCACCACTCTATATATATATATACTTTAAGCAACATGCTAAACATAATCAAGCAATGTAGTAAACATAAGGACCTTACCTGTGACCGAAGTGATGGGTTCGAGCTTATCCTGGAACATTTAGGTGTTTGAGTATATACGTGTTTAAATTAATGTATTGCTATTCAAAAATAAAAACTATTTAGCTAAATAATTATTAAACAATTTTAATAATATTCCAAATATAATTGATTGTACAAATATAAATTAAGATTGATGTTGATTTTATTAATTAAGGAAATAATTTCAACAAATAAATTCTTAATTAAATCTAATTTTGATAAATGCAATTGATTATAGAAATTTTTTACTAACGTATTTATTTATTTAAATAAATAAATTTAATACATAATTTGATCAATCAATTTAATTAAATCATAACGATCGAGATTAATTTAAATTAAAAGTTTTTAATTTAACTTTTAGAAAATTTTGTTAATCTATATCTACATATAATATCAACCATAAACTCTCTTAAAAAATGAAATGATAATTTTATTGTGTTATGTACTATGTACTGTTAATATTATATATAAAGAAGTGTTGATCCCGGATAATTATGGGCATTTCAGCAGGGATTAATAGAAGAGGAAAGCTTTCAAATCTTCACTATTCAATGTACAGAGCTTGTGTAGAAGGTGATTGTGTAGCTGCTGAAATGCTTCTGGGGAGAAATCCAAATTTAGCTTGGGAAGAGATCAGTGAAGAGGGGGATAGAGCTCTTCATGTAGCTGCTTCCATGAAACACCTTCAACTCGCGCAAAAACTAATCGAAAGAATGAGCTGTTTGAGTGACTTAGAGTTGTTAGATGGGCGTGGCTACTCAGCTTGTTGCCATGCCACTATATCAGGCGCAGTAGAAATCGCAGATTGTATGATTAGAAAGAATCCAAGACTTGCCACCGTACATGACCGGGAAAATAAGACTCCCCTTCTAAAGGCAACTTTGCATGAGAATTGGAAGATGGTTTCATATTTTTGGAAATGTGTTCAACTTGAAGATTTGTCGACCCAAGAATGGTTCGATCTTTTGCTTGCAGCAATTCGTCTCCAGAACTACGGTATGATCCCTCTTTGCTTCTCATTTTTCTGTCCCCATCTCTCTTAGTTTAAAAAAGGAGCACGCTTGAGCGCTTCAAAATAGGCTCCAACGTATCAAAGCGGTTTGATTTGCTAAAAACCCGAGATCTATAATTATTTTTTTAAATTTTTTTTTGCAAACTCTAATCCCTAACTTGTGCCACTCCTCTCCCCTGCCACGCCCCACCCGTGTGCGTCGCCTTCACCTCTCCCACTCATTGGCGGATGCACACTAGGGCTGGGGTGGGCTAAAGCCCCTATTGTGTTTGGAAAAGAATATTTCTTCATTCATAATTCAATTGTAAAATATACAAGGGGTTTAAATAACATCAACTCTACAAAAAACTAAATAAGGAAAATGTATGAAAAATATATACAATTAATACAATTAATATAAAATATATACAATTAAGACAATTAATAAAAAATATACAATTAATACAATTAATAGCCAATACCCCCCTCAAGGTGGTAGTCTAGCAGACTTGCATATTCCCATCTTGGACAATAGAAACTGTAGTTGGGAAGAAGAGAGTGGTTTGGTTAATAAATCTGCCACTTGATGAGTAGACGGAATGTGTTGTGGTGAAATAATCCCTTTAAGAATCTTTTCACGCACAAAATGACAATCAATCTCGATATGCTTGGTGCGCTCGTGAAAAATTGGATTCATAGAGATATAAAGTGCCGCATCGCTATCACAAAAAAGAATAGTAGAAGGAAGATCATGTAACTGAAAGTCACCCAAAAGTGACCGAATTCAAGTCAGTTCCGAGCATGCCTGTGCCATCGATCGATACTTAGCCTCTGCGGAAGATCGTGAAACCGTTGTCTGCTTCTTAGTTTTCCATGAAATAACAGAATCACCGAATAAAATACAAAAACCAGTAATAGACCGTCTAGTAGTGGGACAAGTCGCCCAATCCGCATTACAATATGCAGTCAACTTAAGAGAACTCGATGAAGTAAAAAATAAACCTTGAGAAAGAGTACCCTTGATGTACCGTAGAACCTTGAGTGCCATATCATAATGAGGTTGTCTCGGATCAGACATGAACTGACTTAATAAGTGAACTAAATAGGACAAATCAGGTCGAGTAATGATCAAATAGATCAATCGTCCAATCAATCTCCGATAACTCGCTGGATCATCTAGAGGTGGACCCTTGTCGGCAGCAAGTCCGTGATTAAGTTCGATAGGAATTGGATCAGGCTTAGCTCCTGATAAACCTACATCATGAAGTAATTCAAAAGCATATTTCTATTGCCGAAGAGAAATGCCTTCAGGGGAACGATGAACTTCAAGACCCAAGAAATAATGTAAATCTCCAAGATCCTTGATGCCAAACATCTTATGAAGAAGAGCTTTCACCGAAGAAACAATGGTGGAATTATTGCTTGCTATGACAACGTCATCCACAAAAACCAAGATGGCAGTGAAGTCATTTCCATTGGAATGAGTGAATAGAGAATGATCATTTTGAGACTGCTGAAAACCTTCAGAAATTAAAGTGTTTGAAAACTTTGCATACCACTGCCGTGAAGCTTGTTTCAAACCATAAAGAGATTTGACAAGTTTACAAACAAGATGACGAATACCAGAAGGGGGAGTGAATCCAGGTGGAAGCCTCATATATATCTCTTCGTTAAGTTCACCATGAAGGAAAGCGTTGTTGACATCTAATTGAGCAACATGCCAACCCCGAGCAGCAGCCAAAGCAAGAATAATGCAGACCGTTGTCATCTTTGCAACAGGAGCAAAAGTGTCTTTGTAGTCTACCCCTTCAGTTTGAGTATACCCCTTTGCCACAAGACGAGCTTTGTAACGCTCTATAGTACCGTCAGAACGGTGTTTCACCTTGAAGACCCATTTACACCCAACAGGTTTCTTCCCAGATGGAAGACTAGTGATATGCTATGTTTGATTATCCTCAAGGGCTGCAATCTCCTTAGCCATGGCCATCCGCCACTCATCTTTCTGAACAGCTTGTGAAAAGGTACGAGGTTCCTCAATAGCAACAGAAGAACAAAGAAAAGATGAGTGAGAGAATATTACAGGATATGTGCAAGAAGAAGAAACAGTATTGCAAACATAATCAGTCAACCAAGCAGGCCTGTATTTTGGCCTACTTGAACGTCGGGGTTGAGAAACAATGGGTGAAGGTGAAGGTGGATCTGAGTTCGCGGCAGAAGTTGTTTCAGAAGATTGTAACGAATGAAAGCCATCAAAATCAGAGTCATCAGTTGGATAAGGAAGCACTGTAGGATGGTTGGGCAATGATTTGTAGGGCAAAATATTTTCATGGAAAACAACATCTCTACTGACAAATGATGTATGGGTGTGGAGATAGTACACTTTATACCCCTTTTGACTATTGGGATAACCTAAAAAAATGCACTTCTGGGATCTATGAGAAAATTTATCAGTTGGTGTGGGTAAGGTTTTAGCATAACTCAAACAACCAAAGACCTTTAAATGCAAATATGATGGTGGACGACGGTAAAGGATCTCATATGGTGTAAGTTTATGGTTATTTTAATGGGAAGTCGGTTAATGATATAAGTGGCTGTTAGAATGCAATCACCCCAAAAAGATATAGGTAAGGAGGCATGAAATCTAAGGGAGCGTGCAACCTCAAGAACGTGGCGATGTTTACGCTCCACGACACTATTTTGCTGAGGAGTATATGGGCAAGAAGTTTGATGTTGGGTCCCAACTGACAAAAAGAAAGACTGCTAAATGGAGTTAATGAATTCTTTACCATTATCAGAACGGAAAGTTTTGATGTGAACCCCAAATTGTGTGTGAATGAATTTTAAGAATGAAACCACTAGATTGGGTATCTCAGATTTTGTATGAACGAGTTGTGTCCACGTGGCTCTTGAAAAATCATCCACAAATGTTATAAAATATCTAAATCCTTCAGGAGTAGGTTTCCTATAAGGTCCCCATACATCACAATGGAGTAAATCAAAAATAGCATTTGAACTAAAATCACTAACAGGAAAAGAAGTTCTTGCATGTTTAGCATAATAACAACAGTCACAAGGAAAAGTGTTATTGCTAATTAGAAAACCCAATTTATTCAAATATCCACTAGAAGCATGTCCCAACCTATAATGCCATAAAGGTAAATCACTCGAACACTAGAAATTGCATGAAAATGAAGAGGCTTATCAACACGAAAGTGATAAAGACCATGTCGTGAATCACCAATCTTTGTGGTGTTCGTCAGGGAAGGGTCCTGCAAGAAGCATGAATTTGGCGGGAAAATCACATGACAACTGTTGTCAATTGTGAGACGCTAAATGGAGATAATGTTCACATGAAAATCAGGCACATAGAGAACATTATTTAAAAATATACTATTATTAAGGCAAACAGTGCCAGAATGAGTGACTTGCACAGGACGACCATCAGGTAGAGTAACCTCAAGAGAATTTTTTAAACATACAGGAGAATGCAACAAAGACAATTTAGAAAAAATATGATGCGTCGCATCACTATCAAGAAGCCAGGTATCATCCAAGAAGTTTATAGAAGAACAATAACGAATACCTGATAAGCGATTATCCGCAGAGTGTGATGATTCTTGGCGAATAAGTTTGAGGATGTGGGTGAGCTGATCAGTCGAGAATGGCGTGGTGTCCATGGCTGGAGATGGTTGACTGGAGGATGTCATGACAGAAGCTTGTGTTGTGGGTGAGATTGTTGAATCAATGGTTGCAGTTGCAATTGCTCCACGTCCACAAATGAAGCCAGGAGAACCCCCTCTTTTGGTACCTCCACAACGGTTTTTGTATCCCGGTGGAAAACCAATTAATCTATAGCAACCAGTCCGTAGATGACCAGTAACTCCACAATGATCACATATTTTTCGGCCAGATGTAATGGTTGGAGACGAGTTAAGTTCCTGAATTGCCGGAGATGCAGGAAATGTGGTGTTGCGAACTGCAAACACGTTCGATGGCAGAACAGCTGCAGCCGCATTTAATTGACGTTCCTCAGTAAGAATTGTACCATAAGCAACATCAACAGACGACAATGGTGACTTTCAAAGGATTTCACGTCGGGCAACACCAAAAGAATCTGACAAGCCCATGAGAAATTGCATAAGGCGCTCTTCCTCACGTTTAGATGCCCAAGTGGTTGAAACTTGACAATCTGCACCGGTGGAACAAGTAGGCAACGACTTCAAAACATCCAACTCATCCCAGAAATTTTTCAATTTGGTATAATAACTTTCAACAGAAAGAGAGCATTGAGAACAAGAATATATATCCTGCCTTAGATCAAATAACCGACTTGTATTTCCATGTGAAAACCGTTGAATCAAATTTTTCCAAATGGTTGTGGCAGTGGGTATATGTAAAATAGATGATGCAATATCTGGGTTAACAGCATTGAGAATCCATGATATCACCATATCATTGCATTGAGACCAATGACAATATTCATGAGAGGTTAAAGAAGGAACAGGAACTGAACCTGTCACATATCCAGATTTATACCGACTGGAAAGAGCAATCTCCATAGCCCGTTTCCAAGAAATAAAATTTGATGAACCGGTGAGGAGTTGCTTGACGAGGACCATCCCAGGAGAATCATGAGAATTCACCATATAGATTGAATTAACCATTGAAGAAGAGCCGGAGGGAGGAGGCGGTGGCGGGCGGTTGTCAGCCATGATAGTGACAGTAGAAGATCGATAATGGAAGCTTAAGAAAAATAGAAAGAAATCACTGATACCATATTGTGTTTGGAAAAGAATATTTCTTCATTCATAATTCAATTGTGAAATATACAAGGGGATTAAATAACATCAACTCTACAACAAAGTAAATAAGGAAAAGGTATGAAAAATATATACAATTAATAGAAAATATACAATTAATACTATTAATCCGAATTCTTTTTCCCTTTTAATAATATGTTGATTCCATATTTTATATGATAGCCCCCTCATGAAAAAGAAAAAATGGATGAAAATAAGGAAAAAAAAAAGGTGTGAGGAGGGCTGAAAATGAAGACGTTTTGATTATTTTTTTTCCATTATATTTTTTTTTATCAAAAATTTCTGGATCCGCCAATGCTTCCACCCCTCGCTGCTGTGAGCATCAGCTCCTTTATTGTTAATTTTTGATGGGTGATTATTGATTGTTGATTGGTGATTATTAATTGTAAATAAAAATCATGCATATATATAATTTGTAAATATTTTAAAGAAACGATTGGCGCTCGCCTCGCTTCGCCGCTTCATCTTTTGGGCCCTTATCGATTTACCTCGCTTAGCGCTTTTCTAAGCTTTATATGTAATATTTTGTATTTTTGAGAGTAGAGTTTTAAATATATTACTTAATTGCTTATAAAAACAAATAATATGTCTTGCAGGTTTAGCTTTAGAAATATTGAGCCTTAATAAACAACTAGCTTCAATGTCGAACAATGAAGGAACAGCTTTGCACGTGCTGGCGGAACAATGTTTCATCGTGAATCGTAATTAAACTATTGAAATAAATGCAAAATGAATATTCTGTTACCTATGAATTTCAACATTTTATTGTGTTTGTGTTTTCAGTTCCAGTTCCAGCTCCAGTACTTCGGCTAGTACTTTGGCTGTTCAAGCGACGTGTAATGAAAGAGCGGTTGTTGGCTGAGAAGCTGTTGGCAGGCATTGAAACGTTGGGTGAATCTGGTGCAGTTGAGCTGATGAAAAACCCTCCCATTCTTCATAATGCAGCGAGATCAGGGAACGTGGAGTTGATAACTTTGCTTACTCAAAACTACCCTAAACTTGTTTGGCACAAGAACAATAAAGGGCAAACCATCTTTCACATTGCTGTCAAATATCGGAACGAGTGCCTATTCATGCTGATTAATGAGATGGGAGGTAGTAAACATTTGATTGCACAATCGCAGGATGCAGATGGTAACAACATTTTGCATTTAGCGGGGGAATTATCGGATCACCAAGTACGGCACCCGATGTCGCCAGCTTTTGAATTGCAGAAAGCGAAGTTATGGTTCAAGGTGATTAATTTTCTTTTCTTTTGATCTTCAATTTGTTTTTGTTGAAGCTAAAGAAATTGATTGGTATTTGCAGAAAGTGAATGAAACAGTACCGCCGTTGTGTAGGAGGATGAAAAACAAAAATGGGGAGACAGCAACACAAATATTTTCAAAGAGGCACGAGAGGTTAATGGAGGAAAGTA
Organism: Plectranthus barbatus; assembly: GCA_026898455.1. NCBI lineage: Eukaryota > Viridiplantae > Streptophyta > Magnoliopsida > Lamiales > Lamiaceae > Plectranthus > Plectranthus barbatus. Next base: position 137,840 of record JAPKLW010000517.1, read on the forward strand.
GAACATGGCTGAGGAATGCATCAGATTCTTGCATGCTAATCGCAACGTTGATATTTACGGTGATGTTCGGTTTTGCCTTCGCGGCACCCGGAGGATATGATCAATACACCGGGACTCCTCTACTCCTGGCCAGAAACTGGTTCACATGTTTCGTAATATGTGAAGGTTTGGCTTTGTTTTCGTCGGCATTCTCGGTTCTTTGTTTCCTGAGTATCATGATGTTTGGTGAGAGGCTTAAGCTGAGTGTGTTCGTATCGGGAATTTATGCGCTTACATTATCTGTTGTTGCTGCCTTGTCTGTTTTCACCTCAGCTTTCTTTTTGATCTACTCTAAGAAAAGGGTAGCGCCTGCACCTCTGCTTATCAAGTCCTTCATTGTGCTTCTTTATCTTCTGATTGTTATTTTCGTTCCCCTCCGGATGATTGAATTTCACACTTACCTTCCAAAGACGAGGTTCCTCAAGGGCAAATACACTCTTTTCAAGCAACCTGATGCTGTCACGGTTAATAAGAAACGCAGGTTTTGGATCTTTTGAAGGATTTGTATTCTTTCAACAATCGTGCGTTGTTGTTCTGATTATCATGGAGTTGTGCATATAAAGATACACATATCTGGATCATACATACCTAATCTTTATAATGTTGGACTCATCCGTCTCCACTGATTATTTCTATGCATCAATATTATTTATGAATAGACTATAATATAAATTATTTTATATATTATAAGTTCACTTATATATGTATAATTTTCTATTACATATGAATAGGTTATAATATAAATTATTTTATATATTAAGTAAATCAAACATAAAGTCTACAAATATAAGTTTAATTTTAAAATTTTTATCCCATAAAAGAAATTGCACTTGTATTATTTGAAAATTAGTAATTACAATAAATTGGTGAGAATAATATTTTGAAAAAAAAAGTGACAATATAATTTTCTTATATTTTATTATTGTTTACTTGTATATTTATGCTATAATAGAAGAAATAATAAATAAAATAAAAATAAAAAATAAAATTGATATTGATATTAATGTAATATTTTTGAGAGACAAAGTGATAACATTGTAATTAGGGTAAATAGGGAAAAATACCCTAAACTACTGACGTTTTCGGAAAAATACCTCAATCTATTTTCATCAGTTAAAAATACCTCAATCTTTATTTTTCTTTATGGATAATACCTTAATCTATTAATATTTTTGAAAAAATACCCTAATCTATTATTATTAGTTAAAAATACCTTAATCTTTAATTTTAATTATGAATTATACCAAAACAAGAAAAATTATTGGCTCAAACAAAGATGACGGTCAAACAAACTATGTTCGTTTGTATTAAATTTAATATGCTAAATAATTAATATTTACTATATACTCAAATGCATTTATATTTCATCTTTGTGTGAGCCAATAATATTTATCGTTTTGGTATAATTCATAAATGAAATTAAAGTTTGAGGTATTTTAAACTAATAATAATACATTGGGGTATTTTCTAAGAAATTAAATAGATTAGGGTATTATTCATAAACAGGAGTAAAGATTGGGGTATTTTTAACTGATGAAAATAGATTGGGATATTTTTCCAAAAACGTCAATAGTTTAGGGTATTTTCCCCTATTTACCCTTGTAATTATATAAAACTTATTTGTTTTATTATTTTGGTAGATTATGATTAAAAATCTCAAATTTCAGAATAAAATTTCTCTAGTGGGCAAACGCACCAAGGGCTTTTAGGCCATAGCTTGTATCCAATAAATCATAGGCCCAAATTTTAATAAAGAAAGAAATTTTAATTAATACATTTTATTTAATATTTTCCATGATACGAGAGTAAAAGATGGGGTATAACTTAAAAACAAGGGAGAGAATTCAACTAAGTATGTCAGCAACAGATTGAATACATCCCAACACACAATCAGGAATGGAATCTACACAGTTGAGTATGTGTCCAATTGTAATAAATACTTATAGTGAACATATATTTCTTCCATTATCTCGATTCTTCCAATTGTAATAAGAGAAACGGCATTTACAATAGCACCAAAAAGCTCGTGCCCAAAATTCATACACATCTATCTAATAAATTACAAAAGAACTTTTTTAATTGGCAAAAACTTGCGTTAGGCACGCCTAAACGGTTTAGACGGATTTTATCCATACTCAAATAAGTTCATCCATCCCAAATGAAATTTATTAATTCCCAATTAGAATATATTAAATGTGTTTGACTTTGATTAATGGATAAAACTCGCCCCTGAGACCTTCCCTTTCTAATTAGTTCACAATAGAACCCAAAAATACGGTGTAAAGTTCATACACACAGACAAAATTTAACAAAATTTGTGGCCAAGATTTTCCAATTGGATTACAGAAAAAGCACAATTATCTACCTTCCCTACCCTCATTACTTTCAAGTAATCAAATTTAAAAAATGAAAACACCAACAAACATTCACTCATATTATCAACTACCAATCGATCTCGCAAAAAAAAAAATATATATATATATATATATAATTAAAAAAAAAAAAAAAAGGAAACGGATTCACCTACACCATAATTCTCTGCATTGGGAACCCAATAACTCCACTTAACCATTCACCTACTCATGCAACCAATCCAGACTTTGCTCAAACCAAAAAATAAAAGAACATCCACATAGCGTGTGGTCCATCGACAACAAATTGAGAGAACAACCAACACTTGCCGACGCAGATGTAATCTATATGTTGGGGACCCCCAACTCAACATTAATATGATATTGTCCATTTTGGGCCAAACCCTCACGGTTTTGCATTTGGGCATCTTCATTCCAAAAGGCGGATGTAATCTATATGTTAGGGGAACCGCCAACTCAACATTAGTATGATATTGTCCGCTTTGGGCCAAGCCCTCACGGTTTGCATTTGGGCAAATTCATCTCAAAATGCCTCATACTAATGGAGTTGGGTGGACTCTCGTATCATTCCCCTCGATCACAATTCATCTTACACCGCCATTAACTAACGGGACCCGCCGCCTGACCATCACTGTCAGGAAGCTTTCAACACAAGGCACCCATTGTATCGAGTTTTGTTGAGGGGCTTCCTCTCCTCGAGCCTTGATCCGTCTCAACTCATCTTGCACCGCCGTAAACCAACGGGACCCGGCCCTCACGATTTTGCATTTGGGCCCATTGTATCGAGTTTTGTTGAGGGGCTTCCTCTCCTCGAGCCTGATCCGTCTCAACTCATCTTGCACCGCCGTAAATCAACGGGACCTGGCCCTTACGGTTTTGCATTTGGTTTATCGCAGGCGGAGACGGAGTGGGGAGCCTCGTCCGTAGGCTTGAGTTTAATTTAGTTATTTACTTTAATTTCAGTATTTTAGGTATGTAGATTTACGTATCTTTTTAGATTTAGATTTCCGTATCTTTTTAGATTTACTTTTTCATATCTTTCAGGATTTATTTCCTTTATAATTTGATAGATTTTAGGAATTAGTTTCTCGAATATTTATATATATCTCATCTTGGATTATTAAACGTTATCTTGGAGGATAATATTTTGGGGCATAATTTCGCTGGGGCACGTTCGCGTGTGATCTTTTGGATCGTGTTCTATCAATTGGTCCGACCTGCCGAATCTGTCTCCGTCGGAATGCCGAAATCAAATGCTGAATGCTTCGACACATTGGAGGCAAACCAGGCTGCCATGGGGGATAGGCTGGATGAGCATGGTGAGAAGCTGGATGTTCAAGGAAAGAAACTGGATGAGCACGGAGAGAAATTGGATGCGCAAAGCAAACAGCTTGCTGAAATTGCGGCCTCCCTGGCCGCCTTAACTACGATGTTTGTTGGGAAATCTGGGCGGGGATCGCAGACCCAAGAGGTGCCAAAAGAGGGCTCGTCCGCGACGGCTGAAGTGAGGAATAAGGGCGCAGGACTGGGCGCAACGGGTGGCGCAGCGACAGGAGGTGTCAGAACAGAGGCAGCCGCTGGACTGGTGACTCTGCCATGCTTCTCTGGCGACGACCCGATTGGATGGGTGGCGCGCGCCGAGCAGCAATTCGAGTTACATGGCACCAAACCAGAGAAAAAGGTGGCAGCTGCCATGGTAGCAGTGGAAGGCACTGCACTGTACTGGGTGTCATGGTTGAGAACTCGGCAACCACAAATGACATGGGACGCATTCTCTCAGGCCTTGGTGGCGCACTTCGACACGTATTTTCAAGGTAATTGCTTCGAGCGGTTGGCTGCGGTGCGACGGACGGGATCTGTGGAGGATTACATCTCCACTTTTGTGCAACTAGCCAGCCGAGTCCATGGGCTTTCCGAAGAGCACTACTTGGGGTACTTTATGAACGGATTGAAGGGAGCGATACGTGGCTCTCTACGACTGCTTCGCCCGTGCAATTTGGAGACAACCATGGAATTGGCACGAGATGTTGAAGACAATCTGTCTTCACAATGGGATAAACAAGGTGGTAACAGTGGCAGTACAGGGGGATCTAGGACGACCAGTTTTACCAAGGTATTTGGGGGCAGTACGGTGTCAGGAGGTGTTAGTGCCTCACGAGGAGCGAGCGGCGGGTTTGCAAAGTCAGGGGCTCAGCTGGGGCTGTCCGAGATAGGTTCAAACTCATCTGGGCAATCCTCGGTGCGCTCTCATTTCACACGCATTCCGCCTAGGGTTCTGGATGAGCTGAGAGCCAGGGGGTTGTGCAGAAAACCCTTTTTGCCGGGTCATGAATGCAAGTTTAAGCAGCTACGGGTGTTGCTCGCTGACGAAGACGAGGAGGCAGATCTCCAGCTACATGACTCTAGCGAGATAACTGGAGAGGAGATCGAAACCGAGGAACGAGGGGGTTTAGAAGAGGACACCGGCGAGCTGCTCATCTATTCTATGACAGGGGTCTTCAGCCCTCGGACTTTGAGGCTGCGTGGTACAGTATGCGGGCGGTCGGTTACAGTGTTGATAGACAGTAGGGCAAGTCACAATTTCATATGTTCAACGCTGATTTCTACCCTGAAGATACAGCTCCAAAAGACAAGCAAATTTCAGGTTAAATTGGGCGATGGGCGGCGCCAAGCATCTGAAGGAGTTTGTAAACAACTGAGTATCGAATTGTCGGTATACGTAGCAGTGGCTGATTGCTATGTTTTTCCTCTGGGAGGCGTGGAGATCATTCTAGGAGTTGCATTGCTAGCTACGTTAGGTAAGATAGAGTCGGATTGGGGGGAACTATGTATGAGTTTCTTGGGGGCAGAGGGTCGCGTGAAGCTACGGGGAGATCCAGCATTGTGCCGTAACATGGTGAGTCTTCGTTCCTTAGTGAAGACTACAGAGATAGAGATGTGGGCTTTGATGTTAGATCAAGAACCTGCCAAATTATCCGGAAAGGAGGAAGGACGGCTGGAAGGTATTTTGCGGTAGTACGCAGAGGTATTCGAGGAACCCCAGGGGTTAACACCACGTCGGCAGACCGATCACCGAATTGAGTTAATTCCTGGCTCCAAACCGGTATCAGTAAGACCATACAGGTACGATCACCTACAAAAGGATTAGATTGAAAGATTGGTGGATGAAATGCTGCGGACAGGAGTTATAAAGCCTAGCTCAAGCCCCTTTTCGAGCCCGGTCTTGTTAGTAAAAGAGAAATATGGTAGTTGGCGATTCTGCGTGGATTATAGGGAATTGAATAAAGCCACAGCACCTGACAAATACCCTATCCCAGTTATTCAGGAAATGTTGGATGAGCTGGCTGGTGCGATGGTGTTTTTGAAGATTGATTTGCGCTCTGGATATCATCAGATTTGGGTGGTCGATGCAGATATCCATAAGACCGCATTTCGCACCCACAACGGCCACTATGAATTCGTAGTGATGTCGTTCGAACTGACAAATGCCCTGGCCACTTTTCAATTGACAATGAATGAGTTGTTCCGCCCGTATCTTTGGAAGATTGTGTTAGTCTTTTTCGATGACATATTGGTGTACAGCCGGATGTGGAAAGAACATCAGCAGCAGTTGAGGGTGGTGCTGCAGAAATTGGCTGCACATGGGTTCAAGGCAAATGGTGAAAAGTGCTCATTTGGTTGCCGTCGAGTGGAGTATCTCGGCCACATTATATCTGCAGCCGGGGTGGCAATGGATCCCGCAAAGGTCAGTGCGGTTGTGGAATGGCCGCGACCTACATCAGTCTGCGAGGTGAGGGGGTTTCTTGGTTTAATAGGATATTATCTTCGTTTTGTGAAGGAGTATGGTTCGATAGCTAGACCTCTTACGGCATTGCTTAAGAAAGAGGCGCCTACAAAGTTTAATTGGACAAGAGATGCAGAGAAAGCTTTTAAGAGGTTGGAGAAGACCCTGATCGAGGCACCGGTCCTTGCGATGCTGCAATTTGATCAGCCTTTCGTAGTAGAGTGCGATGCATCAGAAACCGGAGTTGGAGCTGTGTTAATACAGGGTCGACGTCCCATCGCATATTTTAGCAAATCTCTGGCGGATCGCACCCTATCCTAATCAGCCTACGAGAGAGAGATGATGGGGTTGGCCCTATCAATTCAGCACTGGCGACCATACTTAATCGAGCGTCGATTCGTGGTCCGCACAGATCATCGCAGCCTTCACCATTTCTTGACTCAGCGTATTGCAACCCCTTCACAATAGGTTTGGATGTCAAAACTACTTGGTTACGACTTCGTAATTGAATACAAGTCAGGTAGTTCGAATGCAGCTGCAGATGCTTTGTCTCGCCGGGTGGAAGAGAGTGAGTTGGCAGCATTCAGCATCCCTGAATGGTTAGGATTGTTCGATGTGGTGTCTGAACAGCAGCAATATGACTACTTAAAAGGAGTAATTAGAGCGCTGCAGGCCAATCCTGACAGCCATCTGGGATTTTCTTTGGTGGCAGATAAATTAATATACAAGGGTCGCCTAGTTTTGGCTTCAAATTCACCTTGGATTCAGCGTTTATTGGAAGAATTCCATGATTCTTTGTCTGGGGGTCACGCGGGGGTCTATCGAACCTATAGGCGGTTAGCGGAGAATGTTTATTGGCGGGGTATGTTCAGTAGAGTGCAGAAATATGTGGCGCAATGCCTCATTTGCCAAAAATCTAAGTATGAGGCCTTATCTCCTGGGGGGTTATTGCAGCCATTGCTGATTCCGGAGTTAATTTGGGAAGAGGTATCAATGGATTCCATCATGTGCTTACCCACTTCCAAATGACACACCATCATCCTGGTAGTAGTTGATCGTCTTTCCAAATATGGGCATTTCATACCGCTGAGACCGCCCATCACAGCCCGGATTGTAGCTGAAGCATTCGCACGGGAGGTGGTTTGGTTACACGGGATTCCTCGATCAATAGTCAGTGACCGGGATTCATTGTTTGTCAGTTCCTTTTGGAAGGAGTTATTTATTTTGTCCGGAACGCAACTGAAGTTCAGCTCGGCTTATCATCCCGAGACCGATGGGCAGACGGAGGTTCTAAACTGTATTTTGAAGACTTATTTGCGGTGCTTTGCAAAAGAACAGCCACAACATTGGGTGTGTTGGTTGCCACGGGCGGAGTTCTGGTATAACATGGCTTATCAAACAGCGACGCGGGTGATAACTGCAGGTTAGCGGTTAGCCAAAAAAATTTATAAGCCCAAAGGTATGTCGAACCCACAGGGATAGTGCAATGAAATTATCTCATGTATTGGACACAGTTTATCAATTCGTTGTTTGAGTGAACCAATTTTGAAAAGGATTTTTGTTTCTGAATTTAAAAATAACAATTGCAAGAAAGTAAAGAGTTTTGAAAACAATAAAGAGAAACACAGATCCTAGGGCAGATATTCTAATCATCAACATGTAAATATCAATCAACTCAGCAATGGGGAAAACATAGATTTTTGTGGATTAAATTCCTTGGTCAGGCAATTAAATCCTAGATTATTAATTAGTGACTATCTCCTCTCGGTCTCAAGAACACCAAATTAATTAATCTCATAATTATCTAATTATTCCTATGTAGGTTTCTTCTTGGTTGGACAAAAAACAGACACAATTTAATTCTCTCTTCCTATTAACAATCTTCACCTCTCGGTCTTTCGATCAATTAACTATAAACCTATATCTCAATTCACCTCTCGGTCCTTCTTTTAATCTAGATTATAAAATTAAATCAGAGAATTAATTCATGCTTGAAGAGTTGATATCAATTAAACATGCATTAGAAAAGAAATCATAACCCTAGAACCTGTTTAGGGTTCTAGCCACAAATCATGACTAGAAAATAAAGAAACATTTAATTAATGAACTGTCTGCGCAGTCTTACGATTTTGGCCATAACTTCCTCTCTCAAACTCCGATTGACCCGATTCCAGTTGCGCTGGAAATATAACTCAAATATCTTTCCATCCATGTGCTCCATTAGCTCAGATTCCATCTGTGGAAGAATTCGTGACTGTTCCTTTGAACATCATCTGCTTTCGGTACGGATTTCCAATGAATTTGGCCTAAAACCTACAAAAATCACCCGTCAAAGGCATAACACCCTCCAAAATAGACTCATGCACATAAATAAGTAAAAACATAATGTAAAAAACTTGAAACAATGGAGAAAAATATAGATAAGTGAGTATAAATATGAGCTTATCAAACACCCCAAACTTGAATATTAGATTGTCCTCAATCGAAGAAAAGAAGAAAGAAATATCAAGCAGTTGAAAGTGCAATGCCTCACAAGATTCATCACAATCAAGGTTCATCAATCAACACCACACAAGCAATTGAAAGAGATAAGATATTCATCAACTTCGGAAGACTCACGGAAAAGTGTATCGCTCATCACACAAGTGTTTGGGTTTATATGAAAGCACTCACATGTATGAAGAAATTTCTACCATAGGCTTGCAAGAGTTCTAAAATCTCCACTACTCATATGTGCACACAATTCAAGAATCAAAAAGGACTTTGAAAGGGTTGTAATGAAGGCTTTTTGTGAAAGGTAGGGAAATCTGGCCAAGTGACTAAAAAGAAAACATTGAGTTTGCGACTCTCAACATATCAGAATCACCATCCATCAAAATCTACCCCATCTCCTTAAATATTACAATTCAAACCATAAATAGCTCTCTATTTTTTTTTTCTTCTAGCCCTTTTATGCTCTTAAAATTTTTTGTTTAAACATTTGAGCTTATAAGGACATTTTTCTAGAGCTATCTTTCTTTGCAAACCAATTATAAAGTTTTCTTATCCACTTTCAAATATTCCACCCTTATTCTTCCCACAGTCTCATAGACAAGACAAAAACCTCCCTACTATCATAGAAATCTTATAGACAAGACAAAAAAATGAAGTAAGGCTCAAGGGGCTGATTAAGGATAAATTATTAAAAGGGACAGTGTTTGGGATAAATTGGCTAACAAAGATGGCCTAAGATCATTTTCTATAATTGTGCACACTATGCAGTCTCAAAACAGAACAAAAGCAAGTTCTAGATAAACGAAAACATACATGCGAATCTCTCATGAACAAATCAAGGCTCAAAAACTCACTTGGGTTCAAATTTTCTTCCTTAGTCAATTTCAATCCACTCAAACATCATGCAAGTGTAAGTTTCAATCAGACCCTATCATGCGGTATTCTACATTCATAGGCAAATCAACCACAATCGAAATCATCTCAACTAATCAAAGATCGATTCCAAACATTGCATATAATGCTAGACGGTTCAATTACTTAAAGATTTTCCTCACATAATATCTATATTTTTTTATTTGCAAAAATTTAAACAAACCAAATAAAGCAAGTAAAAGCAAATAAAGATAAGAGATAAAAGTTCAACTTCTTGTCCACATCCCCCCAAACTTATTTCGAACTCGGGGAGTAAGAAAAAGTTTGAAAATCAGACAAGAAGAAGAACGGTAGCTGACGGTCGTTCTCAGACATTGACTTTTTATCCACCAGAGGCTGCAGAACGCGAAAGACAGAATTTGATGGCTGCTGGCACTCCGTGTCGATCGACAAGGGCCCTGTCGATCGACAAAGAGCCTTCTTGTCAACCCAAGGGCTGGCTCGAAGTGCTCTGTCGATCCGTCTTTGTGTCGATCGACACCCTGTGTGTCGATCGAAACAGAGCTCCGAATTTTTTTTTAATTATTATTTTTTTTATTTTTATAACAAAAACAGCACACGAAAATTAGAGAAACAACTAAAAATAAAACAAGAAATCAATGGGTTACCTCCCATGCAGTGCCTTAGTTATTGTCGTGGCTTGACGATAAGGATCCTTCACCAAGGAGGTCGGGTCCAGACTCGCCGCCCCCTTGCATCGATCATGTAGACCACCCGATGACAAATAATAGTGGTGAGCTTGGAAGAGGATGGTGTGATTGGCAATTTTGCCATCCCATTTTCTCGCTCCCATTCGATCTCGGCGGATTTTTCATCTTCCTCAGTGGTGGTGGAGATGTTATTGCAATCTGCTTCCTTTTGACTTTGATCAATCACAAAGGTGATTGTCTCGTCATTCCCTCGGAGTGTAATCTCCCCACCTCGGCAGTCTATCAGTGCCCCACTTGTCTTCAGAAACTCTCTTCCAATGATCATCGGCATTCCATGTTGTTCCTTCATATCCAAAACAACAAAATCAGCAGGAAAAATTAAATGCCCAACACGAATCAAAACATCTTCAACTACTCCCCTTGGTCGAGAAATTGAGCGATCAGCCATCTGAAGAGTGATTGAGGTTGGCCTCAACTCGCCTATCTACAGCTTTTGGAAGACTGAATATGGCATCAAGTTGATACTTGCACCTGTGTTGCAAAGGACATCCCTAAACTCCTTCCCCCCAACCTCGATCGGAATAGAGAAGCATCCCGGATCGGACCTCTTGGTTGGAACCTGTTTCTGCAAAAGAAGACTACACTGCTCATGAATAGAAATAGTTTGATCTTCGATTACCGGCTTTTTCTCGCTCATCAACTTCCTCAAGAACTTCATGTAGCCGGGAATCTCGCGGAGAGCCTCAATCAAAGGAATGTTGATGTTGACCTTCTTGAGATTCTCTACGAATCGAGAAAATTTGGAGTCCTCCTTCTTCTTTGCAAATCTTTGGGGAAAGGGCATTGGAGGAGTTGGATCACACTTCTTCTTTGAATTTTCAGCTCTATGTGGCACCTGTGTTGTCTGCCTGTTGACTGCCTCTGTCTGTCCTTCCTGTCGATCGACAGGTGTCGATCGACAGGGCTGCATCCCCCCTGTCGGTCGATTTGCTGTCCTGTCGACCTCTGCTGCTCTCCCCGGCCTCTGTGTCGATCGAAACAGAGGTATCTTCTATGGGAAATTCCTCTCTTTCAGCCCCAAAATCATCCTTGGACATGCTAGGACCCTCATACCTCGTACCGGACCTCAAGAAAATGGCATTGACTCATTTGGCCTTCTCAGGATTGACTTCTGTGGTGCTGGGGAGCTGGCCTGGCTTGTGTTGATTGCTCATAGCAGTGGAAATTTGACTGAACTGTGCATCGAGCATCTGAAGGTGCTTCGTCATATGCTGAATATGAGTGGACACGTTCTTCACCTCAGTTTCCACCTTGCCAAACCTGTTGTCGGAGCTTTTGATGAACTTTTCAAGTGTCTCTTCCAGCACGGACTTCTTCATCTCCACAATCTCTCCCCCGACTCCAACACTGAACCCCGGTGGAGGATTCTCAGCTACATAAGGGTTAGCATAAGAAAAACCAGGATGGTTCTTAGCACTGTAAGTGTACCCTTGATTGTTGGCTCGGTAGTTGTTGTTGTTGTAACCTCCATTGGCATAGTTCACTTCAGCGGTATTGGAGGTGCTCGAACTGCTTCCTTGGTAGATGTAGTCGGCCTCAATGGGAACAACGGCCATGTTGGGATCTGAAATAGCTGCTACCGAAGCTCTACCGGCCTCCAATTGTTTGAACTCCTCTCTAAGCTTCTTTACTTCTGCCACCACATCAATTTCCGGAGTAGTGGTCACTGCTTTGACTGCTTTCTGCTTTTCAGTAGGCCATTGATGACTGTTGAGGGCCATGTCTGCAAGAAGTTGCATCCCCTCCTCTCCACTTTTCTTCATGAGAAGTCCTCCATCTCAAGATCAATCCCATGGCCGGGGTACATCCTCAACAGCTCTTTGTATCTCCTCCAAGCTTCATAGAGGGTCTCATCGTACTTCTGGCTGAAGTGAGTGATGTCGGACTTCCTCTTCATGATGACACTGGGCGGGAAGAAGTTGGTAAGGAACTCTACCCGGAGTTGTGCCCATGTGCCAATTCTGCTCTTGTCTAATCCAGCAAACCAAGACCGGGCCTCATCCCTGAGAGAAAAAGAAAACAAACGCATCCGGATGGTGTCTTGAGGCACTCCGTTCTGCTTGATTGTGTCGCACACCTCGATGAACTGACTGAGGTGGCCGTATGGATCCTCAATGGCCTTCCCTGCATACTGGTTCTGCTGGACCATCTGAATCAGGCCTGTCTTCAGCTCGAAGTTGTTGGCATCAATGCCAACCTGGAATCCCGGCTCCTCTCTCTGTGGAAGGAAACAATCTAGTATGGATCTTTGAGGCACCACAATTCGCCTTTCAGGGTTTCCTTCATTGGTCAGGGCTGCCAGACTCTCTGCTTGAATGATCTGTGCTGCTTGAAGTTGATCCCTGAGGTGTCGGACATCATTTATGAACTGTCTTTGCTCCTCGGGAGTCATGTTTTGAAGTTGAGCTTCTGGTGGTTGCTCCATCTCAGCCTCTCTTTCCTTGCTCTTTCCTTTGCTTTTGTTTCTCCTACAGGTAGCTTCAATTTCTGAATCGAAGGCTTCAAGATTCTTCCCCCGAGCTCTTGTGTTCATGCACCTGAAGAGAAGACAAAAAATTGGGAATCAATCTCTGTGTCGACCGACAGGGAGGCTGTCGATCAACACGGATGCTGCCTCTGTGTCGATCCAGAAATAAAAACTCAATCCAGAAAATAATAAAACAATCCAATAACAAGATAAAATTTGACTATCCCCGGCAACGGCGCCAATTTGATAACTGCAGTTTAGCGGTTAGCCAAATAAATTTATAAACCCGAAGGTATGTCGAACCCACAGGGATAGTGCAATGAAATTATCTCATGTATTGGACACAGTTTATCAATTCGTTGTTTGAGTGAACCAATTTTGAAAATGATTTTTGTTTCTGAATTTAAAAATAACAATTGCAAGAAAGTAAAGAGTTTTGAAAACAATAAAGAGAAACACAGATCCTAGGGCAGATATTCTAATCATCAACATGTAAATATCAATCAACTCAGCAATGGGGAAAACATAGATTTTTGTGGATTAAATTCCTTGGTCAGGCAATTAAATCCTAGATTATTAATTAGTGACTATCTCCTCTCGGTCTCAAGAACACCAAATTAATTAATCTCATAATTATCTAATTATTCCTATGTAGGTTTCTTCTTGGTTGGACAGAAAACAGACACAATTTAATTCTCTCTTCCTATTAACAATCTTCACATCTCTGTCCTTCGATCAATTAACTATAAACCTAGATCTCAATTCACCTCTCGGTCCTTCTTTTATTCTAGATTATAAAATTAAACCAGAGAATTAATTCATGCTTGAAGAGTTGATATCAATTAAACATGCATCAGAAGAGAAATCATAACCCAAGAACCTGTTAGGGTTCTAGCCACAAATCATGACTAGAAAATAAAGAAACATTTAATTAATGAACTTACAAATAAAGAGGAACCTTGAATGTCTTGTAAAAACTCTAAAAGCTCAATTATTCTAAGTGCAATAAGGCATAAAAGAAGTCTAATAATGATGTAAGAATGATGTAATTTTCGTGCCTAAGAGTTCATATTTATAGAGGGGGAAAAAGACCTAATTTGAGTATTGGGAAAATATAGCAAAAACTGCCAAAACAGGCCAAAAATAGCCTTCTCGGACATCTGTGTCGATCGACAGGCAGGCTGTCGATCGACACAACCTTCAAGATCAAAATCCGAGCTGAATTTGTGATGTTTCTGAAATTTTGACCTCTGTTTCGATCGACACAAATCCTGTCGATCGACACAAATCCTGTCGGTCGACACAAATCCTGTCTCTCGACACAAAAACATCTGTCAGTGCAGTCTCACAATTTTGGCCATAACTTCCTCTCCCAAACTTCGATTGACCCGATTCTAGTTGTGCTGGAAAGCTAACTCAAATATCTTTCCATCCATGTGCTCCATTAGCTTAGATTCCATCCGTGGAAGAAGTCGTGTCTGTTCCTTTGAACATCATCTGCTTTCGGTACGGATTTCCAATGAATTTGGCCTAAAACCTGCAAAAATCACCCATCAAAGGCATAACACCCTCCAAAATAGACTCATGCACATAAATAAGTAAAAACATAATGTAAAACACTTGAAACAATGGAGAAAAATATAGATAAGTGAGTATAAATATGAGCTTATCAGCGGGCTACTCCATTTGAAATTGTATATGGTCGTAGCCCTCCTACTCTTCGCCGTTTTCTGCCAGGTGAATGTAGAGTGGCGGCGGTGGCTGAGATGCTGGAAAGTCGTGATGCTGCACTCGCACGCCTGAAAATCAACCTTGAATGGGCACAACAAGTGATGTTGAAGCAAGCAAATAAGCATCATAGAGCTGTGGAGTTTCAGGTTGGTGATAAAGTCTTTATAAAGATGCGTCCTCACCGTCAATTATCAGTAGCCTGGAAGCTTCATCACAAGTTGGCATTACCTTCTGACAGTCGCATTCATCCCATGTTCCATGTATCTCAGCTATGAAGAGTGATTGGAGATCATCTGGTTGATAATTGACGATGAGGACGCACCTTTAAAAAGACTTTATCACCAACCTGAAAATCCACAGCTCTACGATGCTTATTCGCTTGATTCAACATCACTCGTTGTGCCTGTTCAAGGTTGATTTTCAGGCGTGCGAGCGCAGCATCACGACTTTCCAGCATCTTAGCCACCGCCGCTACTCTACATTCACCTGGCAGAAAATGGCAAAGAGTAGGAGGGCTGCGACTGATAAGCTCATTATTTCACTCACTTATCTATATAATTTTCTACTATTTTATGTAGTTTTATTGAGTTTATATATATATATTTTATGCATGAGTCTATATTGGTGGTATTATGCGTGCTTTGGTGTGTTTCTACAGGTTTTAGGCCAAATTCACTAGAAAACCGTTCCGAAAGTAGTGACGTGTAAGAGTAGCAGTGAAGAGTTCTTCCAAATGAGGAATTAGGGCTATTGGCGCATGGCAATGGATAGAGCTTTGAGTTATCTTTCCAACGCAACTGGAATCGGGTCAATCGGAGTTTGGGAGAGGAAGTTATGGCAAAAACCATGAGACTGCGCAGAAAGGGCGAGACAGGACCACATTGATCAACGTGGAATCCACATCGATCGATGTGGACGTATCACATTGATCGACGTGGAAGCTACGTCAATCGATGCGAATCTGATGGCGCGAAAATTCGATTTATTTCGAATTATATCATATCTTTAGCCCTAGATTTGATAGGATACACATCCACCTCTATAAATACCTAAGTAATTTCAATTTTTAGAGAACCTTATCATTATTTTGGCATCCAGTATTCAGTTTTTAGAGTTTTGAGAGTTGGGAAACACGAAACCCTTTATTTTTCTTGTAAGTTCTTTACTTTTATGCAATTTAATATATTTTCTTTTGGATTTCTATCTGCGATGAGTGGCTAGAAACCCTAGCGGGTTCTAGGGCAATGAATGATTGATCTTGAATGCACGTTTAATTAATTAACTCAAACTGCTTGGTTTTGAATTCCTGTTTGAATTGTTAGGATCTAGAATTAATCTGATCGAAAGATAACATTAAGTCTAGGTTTACAGTTATTGATTGAAGGACTGAAAAGTGAAAATTGATAACAGGAAAAGGAATTTGAATGCAATTAAAATATCTATCCTAAGGGACGATAATAGTTGTAGGGATTAATCTGTGGAAGTATAAAAGGTTGATTATTACTGTGTTACGGAGGCCTCACATTCATTTAATAGTAACCTAGGCTATAATTGTCCGCCCAAGAAGTTATAGTATTTTTATGATTTCCCACCAATGCGAGTTAATTGATTTACATGTATTCAGATTAATTGTTCGCCCTAGAATCTGTGTTCCTTTAAATTTGATTTCACAAACTCTTTAAAATTTCAGTTCTGTTTTCTTTATTTTCATAAAAAACCAAAACCCTGATTTTCTATTTACTCAAATAATGAATCTTAGGATCATAGTTAGTACATAGGATAATTTCCCCACACAATTCCCTTGGGTTTGACTTGAGTTATAAATTTTATTTGCCACTGTTGCTATAATTAATCTGTAGATTTTATAGTGATCAAATTGGCGCCGTTGTCGGGGATTTGTTAGATTTTATCTTGTTACTAGTTTGTTCTAGGATTTACTGGATTGAGTTTTACTTTTCTGTACGTGTGCGTGCGTGAGTTTTTGTGTCTGCTCTCGGTGTTGATCGACGTCTACACGCATCGATTGACATCAAAAAAAATTCTACGTCGATCGATGCACATCTTGCATCGATCGACGCTGACCACTCTCTTGCATCGATCGATGTGGAATCCACGTTGATCGACGCCTAACTGATATCTACCTGTTTTCATTTCAGGTAGTGCATGAACACGAAAAACAAAAAGAAAGGGAAAGACAAACAACAAGAGATGGAAGAGAATCCTGAAGCACCTCTGCAAAATATGACTCCCGAAGAGTAGAGACAATTTGTGAATGAAGTACAGCAGCTAAGAGCACAACTACAAGCAGCTCAGGCTACTCAGGCAGAACAAGCTGCAAGACTGGCAGAGTTGAACAACAGGCAGATAGTGGTTCCACAAAGGTCCATCTTGGGTTCATTCCTTCCACAGCAAGAGGAGGCCGGATTCTGAGTTGGCATCAACGCCAACAACTTTGAGCTGTGCACAAGCCTTATTCAGATGGTGCAGCAAAATCAGTTTGCGGGGAGAGCTGTAGAAGATCCATATGCCCACCTCAACCAGTTCATTGAGGTGTGTGACACTGTGAAGCAGAATGGAGTACCCCAGGATGTAATCAGAATGAGACTGTTCTCGTTCTCACTCAGAGACGAGGCGCGATCTTGGTTTGCTGGATTGGATAAGAGCTTGATAGTGACATGGGAGGAGCTTCGATCAGAATTCCCCGCCGAGCCTGCTGCTGAAGAGGAAAGCTGCTATCACCCAATTTAAACAGATGTATGGTGAATCACTACATGAAGCATGGAAGAGGTACAAGGAGTTCTTACGGCTCTGTCCTGGGCATGGGATTGATTTAGAGATGCATGTCTGTCATTTCTATGAAGGGCTGACTCCACATATGAAGGAGTTGGTTGATGCATCTGCTGGTGGAATCCTAATGAAGAAGAGTGGAGCCGAGGGAATGAGACTCCTGGCGGATATGGCTCTGAATAGCCATCAGTGGCTGATAACTGTAGTTTAGCGGTTAAGCAAATAAATTTATAATTACACCCTAAGGTGATCGATCCCACAGGGAATGTGCAATGAAAAACCTAAAGTACTAGTCATAGTTTTTAGAACATAGATGTTTGAGGAAATAGAAAATTGGGGTTTTGTTTTGAAAACAACTAAAGAAAGCACAGATCCTAGGGCTGATAATCTAATCATCAACATGCAAATATCAATCAACTCAGCAATGGGGAAAACATAGATTTTTGTGGATTAAATTCCTTGGTCAGGCAATTAAATCCTAGATTATTAATTAGTGAATATCTCCTCTCGGTCTCAAGAACACCAAATAAATTAATCTCAATAATTATCTAATTATTCATATGTAGGTTTCTTCCTTTTGAGACAGAAAACAAACACAATTAATTCTCTCTTCCTGTTAATAATTTTCAACTCTCGATCCATCAATTATTAACTATAAACATAGATCTCAATTCACCTCTCGGTCCTTCTTTTAATCTAGATTATTAATTTAAATCAGAGAATTAATCCATGCTATATGAGTTGATATCAATTAAACATGCATCAGAAAAGAAATCATAACCCTAGAACCTGTTTAGGGCTCTAGCCACAAAACATGACTAGAAATAAAGCAAACATATTATTAAATGACTTACAATAAAATAGAAACCTTGAATGTCTTGTAAAAAACTCCAAAGCTCAATTATTCTAAGTGTAATAATACATAAAAGATAGATGAGAGGTCCTAATTTCGTGCCTAAGAGTTCTTATTTATAGAGGGGGGAAAAGACCTAATTTGAGTATTGTGTCAAAATAGCAAAAACTGCCAAAACAGGCCCAAAATAGCTTTTCCGGGCTTCTGTGTCGCTCGACAGAGGGAATTTCGATCGACAGGAATCCTGTCGGTCGACAAAAATCCTGTCTCTCGACACAGATGCATCTGTCTGCGCAGTCTCACGGTTTTGGCCATAACTTCCTCTCCCGAACTCCGATTGACCCGTTTCCAGGTTCGTTGGAAAGCTAATTCAAAGATCTTTCCATCCATGTGCTTCATTAGCTCAGATTCCATCTGTGAAAGAAGTCGTGACTGTTCCATTGAACATCATCTGCTTTCGGTACGGGTTTCCAATGAATTTGGCCTAAAACCTGCAAAATTCACCCATCAAAGGCATAACACCCTCTAAAGTATACTCATGCACAAAAATAAGTAAAAACATAATGTAAAACACTTGAAACAATGGAGAAAAATATGATAAGTGAGTATAAATATGAGCTTATCAAACCCCCCAAACTTGAATATTAGTTTGTCCTCAATCGAAGAAAAGAAGAAAGAAATCTCAAGCAGTTGAAAGTGCAATGCCTCACAAGATTCATCACAATCAAGGTTCATCAATCCACATCACACAAGCAATTGAAAGAGATAAGATATTCATCAACTTCGGAAGACTCACGGGAAAGTGTATCGCTCATCACACAAGTGTTTGGGTTTCAAATGAAAGCACTCACAACATGTATGAAGAAATTTCTACCATAGGCTTGCAAGAGTTCTAAAATCTCCACTGCTTATTTGTGCACACAATTCAAGAATCAAAAAGAACTTTTGACAGGATTGTAATGAAGGCTTTTTGTGATAAGGTAGGGAAATATGGCCAAGTGACTAAAAAGAAAATATTGAGTTGATCACTCTCAACAAATCAAAATCACCATCTATCATCATCCACCCCATCTCCTAATATTTTCAACACAAACCAAGGCTCTTCTCTTTTCTTTTTTTTTTTCTTTTCTAGCCCTTTTATGCTCTTAAAATTTTTGTTTAAACATTTGAGCTTATAAGGACATTTTTCTAGAGCTATCTTTCTTTGCACACCAATTATAAAGTTTTCTTATCCACTTTCAAATATTCCACCCTTATTCTTCCCACAGTCTCATAGACAAGAGAAAAACCTCCCTACTATCATAGAAATCTTATAGACAAGACAAAAAAATGAAGTAAGGCTCAAAGGGGCTGATTAAGGATAATTTATTATAAGGGACAGTGTTTGGGATAAATTGGCTAATAAAGATGGCCTAAGATCATTTTCTATCATTGTGCACACTATGCAGTCTCAAAACAGAACGAAAGCAAATTCTAGAGAAACGAAAACATACATGCGAATCTCTCATGAACAAATAAAGGCTCAAAAACTCACTTGGGTTCAAAAATTCTTCCTTAATCAACTTCAATCCACTCAAACATCATGCAAGTGTAAGTTTCAATTAGACCCTATCATGCGGTATTCTACATTCATAGGCAAATCAACCACAATCGAAATCAACTCAACTAATCAAAGATCGATTCCAAACATTGCATATAATGCTAGAGGGTTCAATTACTTAAAGGTTTTCCTCACATAATATCTATATTTTTTTTATTATTTGCAAAAATTAAAACACACCAAATCAAATAAATGCAATAAAAAAAATGAAGCAAGTAAAGGGATAGAAAGTTCGGATTTCATGTCCACATCCCCCCAAACTTATTTCGAACTCGGAGAGTAAGAAAAAGTTTGAAAATCAGACAAGAAACAGAACTGTACCGGACTGTCGATCTCAGACATCGACGTTTTTAACCACCCGAGGAAGTCATCGCTGCGCGACGAAGATTTGGTGCTGTTGGCACTCTGTGTCGATCGACAGAGAGCCTGTCCATCGACACACAGCCTTCTGTCGACTGTTGTGTCTGTCAAATTAAGAGTTCTCCGTGTGCCATACCTCTGTGTCGATCGACAGCCGGTCTGTCGATCGAAACAGAGGCAAGTCCTCCAAATTTTTTTTTTCAAAGTTAAATAACAAAACCAAAAGCAAAGTAAAGGCAAAAAATAAAATATACGAAAATTGAAAGGAATTGAAATAAAACAAATATCAGTTGGGTTACCTCCCAACAAGTGCTTTAGTTAACGTCGTAGCTCGACGATACCTATTTTCAGAACCAGGGCGGGCTAGATCGCACTCGCCTCCCATGAGAATCCACCATATAGACCCACCGATCTTGGATGACAGCAGTGAGCTCAGGAAGAGACGGTGTAATTGACAATTTTGCCGACTCGTTCCCTCGCTCCCATCTTTGAGCGGCTTGGTCTTCTTTGAACTCCTCACTTGCTTCTTCTTCTTCTTCCTCAGCTGCTTCCTCTCGGAATGTGATTCTGAAGCATTCAGATTGTTGCCGGCTTGTGTCGAGCTTGAACGTGATCCTTTCCTCATTTGCTCGAAGCGTGATCTCCCCACCACGACAATCAATCAGCGCAGCACTAGTGTCTAGGAATTCCCTTCCCAAGATGAGGGGTGTACTGCCATCTTCCTTCATATCCAAGACTACAAAATCTGCAGGAAAAATTAGATGACCCACACGAATGAGAACATCCTCAATTATACCTTTCGGGCGAGACACAGATCGGTCCGCCATCTGCAGAGTAATAGTAGTCGGCCTCAACTTCCAATCTTGAGGCGTTGGAAGATAGAGAAGGGCATTAGGTTAATGCTGGCACCAGTGTCGCACAACACCTTCTCGAACTTGAATACCCCGATCTCAACTGGAATGGTGAAACAGCCTGGATCACTTCTCTTGACTGGAAGTTTCTTTTGGAGTACCATGCTGCACTGCTCATGAAACTTCACGGTTGCATTCTCCACAAAGAGTTTCTTCGCGCTCATCAGCTTCCGGAGATATTTCATGTAACCTGGAATTTCAGAAAGAGCTTCAATTAGTGGAATATTAATGCTTACCTTCTTCAAGTTCTCAACAACGCGAGAGAACTTGGAATCCTCTTTCTGCTTGGCGAATCTCTGAGGAAAAGGCATCGGAGGTGGTCTGGCGGCATCGGAAGTGGATGAACGCTGCTGAGAGTGCTGATGTGTTGACTGGCCTGGAGTCTGGACTGCCTGTCGATCGACAGGGGGTGTGTCGGTCAACACATCCTCTGCAGTTCTGTCGATCTCCTCCTCTGAATCTGTGTCGACTTCCTCTTCTGGGTCTCTGTGTCGATCGACAGGAATCCTATCGATCGAAACAGAGGCCGGCTCCGCTGGGTCTGCTTCTTTTCTCCCCCTAAACTTGTTTTGGGGCATGCTCGGACCTTTGTAACTCTTTCCGGACCTCAGGTTCACAGCTTTGCAATCTTTGTGATTCTTGGGATTTGCCTCGGTGGTGCTTGGCAGCTTTTCGGTAGTGTGTTGCATCCCGATGGTGGTAGCAATTTGGCTCACTTGAGTCTCAATGATCTTGACGTGTTTGCTGAGTAGATCCACCTTGGAGATGACTCCTTCCACTTCTTTCTCGATTTTCCCCATTCTGTGGTCTGAAGCTTTGATGAAATTTTTGAGCACTTCTTCAAGAGTTTCCTTCTTCTTTTCCACCACTTCACCATCTTGCACCTCGAAGTCCGGAGGTGGTTGCTCGGCGGCATTGGGCTGAGAGTAGGAGAATCCTGGATGAGGTCTAGGATGGTAGTGTTGGTATCCCCCTTGCCGGTACTGGTTCTGGTAGCCACCACGGTTCATGTAATTCACGTCGGCGATAGGGTCAACCTGTGCAACAGAAACAGAAGCAGAAGTAGTTAGCTTTTCAACTTCCCCCTTTAGCTTCTCTACCTCTTTCTTCAGTGCATCATCCTCCTTTGCCTCGATAGCTCGAATTTGTGGCCTCCTTGGATTCCCCCATTGCTGATCATGTAAGGCCATCTTTCTGAACAGCTTCATGGCATTTTCTGGTGACTTGCTCATCAATGATCCACCAGCTGCATAGTCCACAGCCTTTTGGCTTTCCTCGGTTAGCCCTCTGTAGAAGATATGAGCCTGCTCCTCAGTAACAACTCCGTGGCCCGGACAACTCCTAAGAAGCTCATTGAACCTGGTCCACCCCTCAAAGAGTGTCTCATCCATCCTTTGGTGGAACTGCAGGATCTCCATCTTCTTCTGAATGATCACAGACGGCGGGAAGAATGCACCGAGTAACTCTGTTCGGAGATCAGCCCATGTCTGAATGTTGGTGTAATCCAAAGCGGTGAACCACGACCGCGCCTGATCCCTAAGTGAGAAGGGGAACAGACGAAGTCGGATCACATCCTGAGAGACTCCATTCTGCTTGATGGTATCACACACCTCCACGAACATCCTGAGGTGAGTGTACGGATCCTCCACAGCTCGGCCTCCAAATTGGTTCTGCTAAACCATCTGAATCAGGCCGGTCTTGAGTTCAAAGTTGTTAGCAGTGATGCCAATAACGAATCCCTCATTTCCGGGTTGCGGTCTGTACTTCTTTGCCATAGCATTGGGATCCTCATCGTCGGAATCCTCTCTTTGGGCTCTCTCTCTCTCTCTTCTTTCGGCCTCGCGCCTTTCTGCTTCCCTTTCCTCCAGGAGTTGCCTCATGACATCCTTCATGTGATTGACTTCATGGACCAACAGTAAGGCATTCTCCGGAGTAATCAATGGCTGGTCGTTCTCAGTTCCCCCATCGGTGTGGCTCGGACTTACCATGATGGTTTCAGTGGTTTGCTTGGCTTTTCCCTTCCTTTTTCTGACTGTGGCCTCGATTTCTGGGTCAAAAATCTCAAGTGGCTTGCCCTGGGCCCTTGTGTTCATAAACCTGCAACAAAAACAACAAAAACTCAGAAATCAGAAGCAGTGTAGATCGACAGAGGGCCTATCGATCGACACAAAGATTCCGGCTTCTGTTTCGGTCGACAGGAAGTCTGTCGGTCGAAACAGAGGCCAAAAACTGAAAAAAAACTGAACAGGGAAAACACGAAAATCAAACACCAAAAACCAAAATCAACAAACCAAAAACGAAATTTAAAACTGAGAAACTTCAAAAACGAAAATAAAATAAAATTACAGCCTCAATCCATCAGAACTAAAAATAAACTAATAATTAGATTAAATAGACAATTCCCCGGCAACGACGCCAATTTGATAACTGCAGTTTAGCGGTTAAGCAAATAAATTTATAATTACACCCTAAGGTGGTCGATCCCACAGGGAATGTGCAATGAAAAACCTAAAGTACTAGTCATAGTTTTTAGAACATAGATGTTTGAGGAAATAGAAAATTGGGGTTTTGTTTTGAAATTAAAGATGACAGTGCAATAAAATAAAGGTTTTGAAAACAACTAAAGAAAGCACAGATCCTAGGGCTGATAATCTAATCATCAACATGCAAATATCAATCAACTCAGCAATGGGGAAAATATAAATTTTTGTGGATTAAATTCCTTGGTCAGGCAATTAAATCTTAGATTATTAATTAGTGAATATCTCCTCTCGGTCTCAAGAACACCAAATAAATTAATCTCAATAATTATCTAATTATTCCTATGTAGGTTTCTTCCTTTTGAGACAGAAAACAAACACAATTAATTCTCTCTTCCTATTAATAATTTTCAACTCTCGATCCATCAATTATTAACTATAAACCTAGATCTCAATTCACCTCTCGGTCCTTCTTTTAATCTAGATTATTAAATTAAATCAGAGAATTAATCCATGCTATATGAGTTGATATCAATTAAACATGCATCAGAAAAGAAATCATAACCCTAGAACCTGTTTAGGGCTCTAGCCACAAAACATGAGTAGAAATAAAGCAAACATATTATTAAATGACTTACAATAAAATAGAAACCTTGAATGTCTTGTAAAAAACTCCAAAGCTCAATTATTCTAAGTGTAATAATGCATAAAAGATAGATGAGAGGTCCTAATTTCGTGCCTAAGAGTTCTTATTTATAGAGGGGGAAAAAGGCCTAATTTGAGTATTGTGTCAAAATAGCAAAAACTGCCAAAACAGGCCCAAAATAGCTTTTTCGGGCTTCTGTGTCGCTCGACAGAGGGAATTTCGATCCACAGGAATCCTGTCGGTTGACAGAAATCCTGTGTCTCGACACGGATGCATCTGTCTGCGCAGTCTCACGATTTTGGCTATAACTTTCTCTCCCAAACTCCGATTGACCCGATTCCAGTTGCGTTGGAAAGCTAATTCAAAGATCTTTCCATCCATGTGATTCATTAGCTCAGATTATATCTGTGGAAGAAGTAGTGACTGTTCCTTTGAACATCATCTGCTTTCGGTACGGGTTTCCAATGAATTTGGCCTAAAACCTGTAAAATTCACCCATCAAAGGCATAACACCCTCTAAAGTAGACTCATGCACAAAAATAAGTAAAAACATAATGTAAAACACTTGAAACAATGGAGAAAATTATAGATAAGTAGTATAAATATGAGCTTATCAGTGGCTGATCGAGAGAAAGCTACCGGTCAAAGCAGTCGAGACAAAGCCCGAATTCGACATGGTTGTTGAAGTGAAAAAGCTCCGGGAAGATTTCGCAAAATTGGAAGCAGCAAAAGCCACCGCTACTGCTGCTGCAGAGCCAAGCATGGCCATAGCACCCGTGGAGGCTGACTACATCAATCGGGGAGTGAGCAGTTCATCTGGAGCTGCTGGAGCGAAGGTAAACTATATTGGAGGTGGTTATCAGAATAACTACCGAGGAGGCAATCAGGGGTATCATTACAACCATGGGCGAACTCACCCTGGTTTTTTATATTCTAACCCTTATGCAGCAGAACACCCTCCACCTGGTTTTGATGTAGGTACTAGAGGAGAGATCGTGGAAAGGAAGAAGTCTGTACTGGAGGAGATGCTCGAGAAATTCATCTAGAGCTCTGACAATCGGTTTGGGAAAATGGAAACCAAGGTGAAAGGGATGGCCAACCACATGCAACTGATGACGAAACATCTTCAGATGTTGGACACCTAACTGAGCCAAATTGCCACTACTCTCAGCAATCAGCATAAGCCGGGACAGTTTCCAAGTGCAACCGAGATGAATCTGGCAAAGGAAAAGTCAATGAACACCATTACTCTGAGGTCTGGGATGAACTACAAGGGTCCCGAGATGGCTGTGAACAATTTTAGAGATGAAAAGGAGCAAAATTGCGCAGGGGATGAATCCACGTCGATCGATGCCGAAGCTGGGTCGACGAGCGAGGAAGAGGAGAGCTCGAAGATGAAGGTGTCGACCGACGGAGCTACGTCGATCGACGCACCCCGCGTACGTGCACAGAGAGCCACGTCGATCGATGTAACCCTGCATCGATCGACGCAGAAGTCCAGGCTGGGCAAAAATTTGGGACAGTCTGAAGAACAACCCCCTCCTATGCCGTTCCCTCAGCGGTTCGCGAAGCAGAAAGAAGACTCCAAGTTCTCCAGATTTGTGGAAAATCTGACAAAGGTCAGCATCAACATCCCGCTGATCGAAGTATTGAAGGAGATTTTGGGGTACATGAAGTACCTTCGGAAATTGATGAGTGGGAAGAAGCAATTCGTGGAGAACGAGACGGTGAAGATCCATGAGCAGTGCAGCCTGCTACTGTTAAAGCAGGTGCCCATCAAGAGATTGTTGGAATTGTATACATAAAAGCATTATGATTGGTATATTAGGAAACGTTATGATTGATATACTGATAATCATTAATGACTTGCAATAAACAACTCATGAGATTGTGAGAGAGTGGGCGGCTGTAGATCCGGTAGCGTATCCTCACCAGATTTCCGGATCGAGCAAGGGAACAGATCAGAAGATCAGATCTGTAGGAACACCATCCTTTTGATCAATTCCAGATCCAGATATGCACCATCTTCATTGCCGTCATCGATCTAGATCTGAAGATCAGTCCTTGGAGTTTAAGGTATCCCTTTGAATCTACGAATTAAATTAAATAGGAGCATGCATAGGGCATTTGTTGTTTGTCATGATATTTATTTTGATATCCATAAATCGAATCCGGAGTTTTAATAAATGGCGATTCATGTCGCCTATTGTAGACTCAGTTCCTACAATTGGTATCAGAGCAAGGTTCGTATTTTATGGCTCTGTCGGAAAATAAATTTGACAAATAGTTCATGCATGTTATTTAATTTATTGTGGATGGATTTATTTTTGTCGTGAATGTATTTTTGTTCTCGTGTCCCCTCTTTGTTTTGGTTTTGGTTTTAAATCGCGAGAAAATCCGCGATTAGATTGATAGGAAAATATGTAATAGATCTAGATCTGTTTGTATTTTTTTTTTCTCAATCTGTAAACCGAGATCTGTTCGAGAACAAGAGAAACAGCGACATGGTGGTTTTCCGATGACTGGGGACAGGCAGCAGCCGCGCGCCGCCGGCGCGCGGTGGTGGCCGGCGGCGGCGCCCATCGGCCTGCCAGGCAGTGGCCGCGCGCAGGAGGCGCGCGGCGGTCGTCTTCCTCGCAGCAGCAGCCCACAGCCCATCTCTTCTCCCATCTCGCGCAGGCAGCGGCACTGTTTTTTTGACCGGCGCGGTTCGCAGTAGTCCGGCGAGTGCTCTCTGCAGAAACCAGCGACGATGGCAGTCGCTCGCGCAGGTGGCTGCGGCAGCAGCATCACAAGCAGGACGGCTGGTGGTGCGGGTCTTCGCGCGGCTGACCGGAGACGGCAGGGGCCGCGCGCAGAAGGAGCGCGGCGGTTTGCAGGAACAGGGAGCAGCAGCTCGCTCCTCTCCCTCGCGGCTACAGCTGCATCAGGCGGCCCCAGGCACGACCGGTGATGCCTCTCCGGTCGGCGACACTGCGCGAGGACTGGCAGTGGGAGGCGCGGCGTCCGGCGGCTGACCGGAAGCGGCGCGGCTGTTGCAGTCAGGGGCGGCGGCTAGGGTTTGTGTTGGAGGGGGTGGCGGCTGGAAACCCTAGTTTCTGCTAGGGTTTGCTGCTAGGGTTTCAGATCCGGGCTGGGCGCGGGCCCGGCAGCCCGGAGGCGGCCCGATTTGCTGAAACTAGGGTTTTTGCAAAATTAGGGTTTTTACAATCCAGTGGGCCTGAAACCCTAATTCCTGGCCCAAACTGCTGTATTATTCCAGCCCAAAGTTGCAGATTTCAAGTTAAAGAGTGGGAGCCCATTTGAAGATCTGTATTAAATTAAAGCCTTGTAATAGATAGGTTTAATTTTATTTCCCATGTAATTGCATCAAGGGGCCACGAGAGATTTTATTTGTTTATTTAATTTATTTCTCGTATGATGTGATTTATTATGTGCGCACTAGTAAATAATAGGAAAGCATGCTACTGCTTTTATTATTTATTTTTAAAGCATGTTGTAGATAATAGGGAAGCATGTTATTGCTTTATTATTTACTGTTCAAAGCATGTTTTATGTGATTTATTTTATGTATTAAATTATGTCTATAAATTCCGGAATCATGTTGGGAAATATGATGGAATTTTAGATGTGACATAATTTATGGATCATAAAATAATCTGTGCGCATAAGAACCTTTTGAAAGAAAAAGACTAAGCAAGATTTTTTAATTAAAATCAACAAGACCTCCACAATGCGGTCTCTTATTAGAAGTGGGCAGTGAAGTCAGTAGACGTCTACACGACCGTAGCCTGCTTGCTTTATTTGTTCATAAGTTCTAATAGATGAGATTTCTAAATAAAACATTTAAACATGTGAGAAGTGGACAGTGAAGTGAGTAGACGTCTACACGACCGTTGCCTGCTTACTTTATTTGTTCATAAGTTCTCTAGAATTGTTTTAAATGAGATAACAAAGGTTGTAAGAGGCATGCGTCATGGGTCTAGTACGTATGACAAATCGTCCTTTTAACTTCCGGAGTTAGAATTGTGGTCAAATGCTTAGATGTTGCCTGAGTACTAACTCATGAATGATGTCCCTGCTCAGATAGGTTGAACATGGTCTTAGTTTTATCTCCGATTATTAATTTCATTTGCCGGCGAATACCTAGCATGGATTGAAATTAAAGACTGGAACTTCAAAGAGCAGTCTGGTTAGGTGGTCTGCTGTAAACGTCTTCGAAAGGAGCTTGCAGTAGATGCACCTAGGCAATTGGGGGAAACAATTGTATTGGTTTATCAAAAGGTTACAATGCATATTTGTTTCAATGTTCTGCATGTATGTACTTACTTTAATCAATTATTGTTTTCAGATATGTCTATGAATAATGTCATAAATATCTTGGCACAAAATCAATTAACTGGTCCGAATTTCCTGGAATGGAAGCGCAACTTGGATTATATCCTAGTTGCAGAGGAACATAAATATGTTCTTAACACTCCGTGTCCAGCTGTCCCTACTGCTGAGTCAACTGATGTGGAGCGGAACCTCTATGACAAGTGGGTCAAGTCTAATAATGTAGTCAAGTGCTATATGATGACCACCATGTCTAAGGTGCTCCAGCAACAACATCAGCACTATGACAAAGCAGCTGAGATTATGGATAGTCTCACAGTTACTTATGGGGAATCGGATAGAGCTGTCAGATTTAAACTCATGAGGGAAATCGTGAGTTGTAAAATGACTGATGGTAGCTCAGTGAGGGAGCACGTTGTTTCCATGACTCATCTCATGGATGAACTGACGTTGCATGGAGGTATTGACGGGGAAGCCCAGGTCGATATCATACTCAACTCACTTCCGAAGTCTTTTGAGAACTTTAGGCTGAATGTTGTCATGAGTAAAAAGGAGTACACTCTCAATGAGTTACTTAGTGATCTCATGGCGGCTGAATCAGTCATGCAACCTGAAAAGGCAGTCTTGGTTTCTTCCGGTAGTCGCCCTGCTTCATCGAAAGGTGCTAAAGGGGTGATTGGAAAGAAATTCAAGAAGACAGCCTTTGGAAGCAAAAGTTCTGGGAAAAAGAAGACTGTAACACCGGGGAAGAAGGGCAAGTGTTTCCGTTGTGGCAAAACTGGTCACTGGAAGAAGGATTGTCTGACCAAGCGGGTTGGACAAGGTACGTCATTAGCACTTGTAACGGAAACATGTTTGGCATATGTTTCTACCCATTCATGGGTAGTAGATACTGGAGTCACTGATCATGTTTGTTACACTTTGCAGGGATTCAGGCCGACAAGGCAGCTGAATGATGACGAGGTGACGATCTCCATGGGTAATGCTGCTCATGTGTCTGCAGTAGCAGTTGGAGATGTTACATTATGCTTTCAAGATAATGTTTTGATTTTAAGAGATGTTTTGTATGTGCCGGATTTTCGGCGGAACCTTATTTCTGTTTCCAGTTTAATAAATGATGGATTTTCAGTTATTTTTGATAGTCATGTTACTATCAATGGCAATAACGGTGTTATCTGTCGTGGGATACAGAAAGACTCTCTTTATATCATAACTTGTTTGCATAAATCTTCCGTGAATGCTGCATATAACTCATTTAATCATAAGAAGAGAAAGTGTTCATCTTCTGATGAGGATCTTACATATCTATGGCATCTGAGACTAGGTCACATCAATCTAAAGAGGATCAAGAGACTCGTGGATGATGGAACGTTGGATTCAATCCAGGTAGTTCCACATCGAGTTTGTGAATCCTGTATAGAAGGAAAGATGACGACCAGGCCTTTTAAGGCAAGTCAGTCTCGAGCAAGTGATGTGTTGGAACCGATCCACTCTGATTTATGTGGACCTATGTCCACGCAAGCTCGTGGAGGATTTAAGTATTTCGTCACTTTTATTGACGATTACTCGAGATACGGGTATGTTTACTTACTTCACTATAAGTCTGAATGCTTTGAGAAATTCAAGGAATTCAAGGCGGAAGTAGAGAAGAAGTTAAACAAGACCATTAAGTCATTACGATCTGATCGTGGTGGTGAGTATCTCAGTGACGAGTTCTTGCAGTTCTTATCAGAGCATGGGATTACATCCCAATGGACCGCACCAGGCACTCCTCAGCAGAATGGTGTGGCAGAAAGAAGAAATAGGACTCTTCTTGAAATGGTTAGATCTATGATGAGTTATGCAAACTTGCCTGTTTTGTTTTGGGGCCACGCGTTACTAACAGCGGCCTACCTGCTGAACCTGGTACCTTCTAAGTCAGTTTCTAAAACACCCTCGGAACTCTGGCATGGGCAAAAGCCCAGTGTGTCAAAGATAAGAGTGTGGGGCTGTCCGGCATATGTTTTGTCGAAGGAACCTGATAAGTTAGAAGGCAGGTCCAAGCTAATGCTGTTTGTGGGATACCCCAGACAAACGAAGGGTTGTTATTTCTACTGTCCTGAGGATCAGAAGATCGTTGTTAGCACCAACGCAAGATTCTTAGAGGAAGAGTTTGTGAAAAACCACAAATCCAAAAGTGATATCATTCTCCAAGAAATTGGAGACGGTGATGCGCTTTCATTGGGAAAACCCCGTGGCAGATTGAGTGTACCTCTCGAAGGTATGGAACCAATTGCACGGTCGCCAGTGCAAGGATTTGATCCACATGTAACTGCACCAACTGCTGACGCAGTACCAGTGCTCCGTCGTAGTGGGAGGGTACCTCACCAACCCGAGCGGTATATGTTCGTGGGATAGTCTTCGGACTTGATCCCGGAAGACAGACTAGATGATATTGACCCATGGACATACGATGAAGCAGTAAATGACAAAGATGCTGAAAAATGGCATAAAGCTATGGATTCAGAAATTGAATCAATTACTTCTATGGATGTATACCAGAAGTCTGCGCTACCAGATGGCTTTCGGGCCATAGGTTGCAAATGGGTATACAAACGGAAGAAAGGTTCGAAAGGAGAGATAACGGCCTTTAAAGCCAGGTTGGTGGCGAAGGGTTATAGTCAAAAGGAGGGCATTGACTATGACGAGACCTTCTCACCGGTAGCCATGCTCAAATCCATTCGAATTCTTCTATCCATAGCAGCACATATGGACCTAGAAATCTGGCAGATGGATGTCAAAATTGCATTTTTAAACGGGTACCTTGAGGAAGATCGTGACATCTATATGCAGCAGCCAGAGGGTTATGTGAAGGATGGTGAAGAACATCTTGTCTGGAAGCTAAAGAATTCCTTGTATGGACTTAAACAAGCTTCACGGTCATGGAACAAACGTTTCGATGATGTGATTAAATCCTTTGGATTTTCACAATGCGAAATCGAAAGTTGTGTGTACCGATTATACGTCAGCGGAAACGTGGTATTCCTTGCACTTTATGTAGATGACATTCTTCTATTCGGCAACGATGTGAAGGTGTTGTCAGACATAAAGAGATGGTTATCCGAACAGTTTCAAATAAAGGACCTAGGAGACGCTGGATACATCCTTGGGATTAAAGTCTTGCGTGATCGCAAGAAGAGGATGTTAAGCTTATCTCAGGCCGCTTATATTGATACTGTAATTGCTCGTTTTAGCATGCAAAATGCCAAGAAAGGGTTGCTACCTTTCAGACATGGTGTTCCTCTGTCTAAGGCACAATGCCCTGCAACAGAAGAGGAGAAGGATGAGATGGCTAAAGTACCATATGCTTCGGCAGTGGGATGTCTCATGTATGCGATGCTATGTACGAGGCCAGATATCTGTTATACAGTGGGCATGGTAGCCAGATATCAGTCTAACCCTGGACAGGCGCACTGGACTGCTGTCAAACATATTCTCAAGTATCTGAAAAGTACTCGAGACTATTGTCTTGTCTATCAGTGTGAGAATTTGTGCCCTGTGGGTTATACGGATTCGGATTTCCAGGCGGATCAGGATGAGAAGAGATCGACATCGGGCTATGTGTTCACCTTGGGAGGTGGAGCTGTATCGTGGAGGAGTGCGAAACAGAAATGTATCGCAGACTCCACCATGGAAGCTGAGTATGTGGCAGCTTCAGAAGCTTCTAAAGAAGCAGTATGGCTCCGGAATCACCTCCAAGAGTTAAATATTGTTCTGAGTTTGCCCAAGACCATTACGATATATTGTGATAATGCTGGTGCAGTTGCAAACTCTAAGGAACCAAGAACTCACAAGGCGTCAAAGCACATAGAGAGAAAGTACCACATCATACGAGAAATCGTAGCGAGGGGCGATGTGCTAATAGAGAAGATAGACACGAAGGATAATCTAGCGGATCCATTTACAAAGGGCTTACCACAGAAGGCATACGAGGGTCACGTTCGTAGCCTAGGACTGAGGTAGATACCGGCCACCTGGTGACCAAATGTAATAGCTAGATTAGAATAGACACATGTTATACTCTGGAAAGTAATGGTATAATGCTTTGAGTATAAGTGGGAGATTGTTGGAATTGTATACATAAAAGCATTATGATTGGTATATTAGGAAACGTTATGTTTGATATACTGGTAATCATTAATGACTTGCAATAAACAACTCCTGTCTGAATTAACAATCATACGATGCGAACAAACACATCCAGTTATCTCGTCGATAGGGAGATCATACAGTGTGTAAGAGATCACAGAAGATCGTATAGATCGTTCGACCTAGAGAGATATAAACAGTTATCACAGCTGAGACAGTTTCTGGTTTGGCTGTCGGTTTAGGCTGCGGCACACAAGTCCATAAGCGGATTATCTTGACTGCTTTGTGTGACCGGTACATCTCAATGTATTGATAGGATCAACAGTGAGATGAACCATTCTACTTGACATATGAATGAGTAAAGATCTTGGTAACTTGGTCGGATCTAAAGTCTATTGAAAGTTGAGGGGCACACATGGGTTGACTGTCACTTTGACTTAATATGGTGGAGAGTCTTACATGTGCTCGTATATCTGCATCTTGGGTGATGGCAGTTTGTGTGGGGTTTTCTCAGGCTGGATTTAGATAACCATATCCGGTTCAGGATGGTGACATTCCCTGGGAAGCTCACGAGGTTCGTTATGCTAAGTCCTGCAGGCTGAATCATTGATTCAAGCATAAGCGATAAGGGTTGAGTGGTACTACTCAGGAATAATAAGAGATTAATTAATTACAGCTAATTGTCATACGCTGAATTAATTAATGAATGTCTAAAACCTTAAATATGGGGATTAACCAAGTCAATGCAACCCGTTCCTAATAACGTGGTAATAAAGGGGTAGGTCAGCATTAATTCTCTGGTGGCATGAATTAATGTTTATTAATTAATTATGTTCTGGGTTGAACATGGAATTAATTAATAGGAGGCCCACTTTATTATTTGCATTTGATCCCTGGTCTGGCCCAACACTGCTCAGAGCCCATTAGGGTTTATTAAACCCTAATAGCCCATTCTCAGATCTATATAAATAGATGATCTCTCACTAGCCCACATAAGTTCTAAGTTTGATTTTCAAATCAGAAACCCTAGAGAGATTGTGAGAGAAAGGGCGGCTGTAGATCCGGTAGCGTATCCTCACCAGATTTCTGGATCGAGCAAGGGAACAGATCAGAAGATCAGATCTGTAGGAACACCATCGTTTTGATCGATTCCATATCCAGATCTGCACCATCTTCATTGCCGTCATCGATCTAGATCTCTAGATCAGTCCTTGGAGTTTAAGGTATCCCTTTGAATCTACGAATTAAATTAAATAGGAGCATGCATAGGGCATTTGTTGTTTGTCATGATATTTATTTTGATATCCATAAATCGAATCCGGAGTTTTAATAAATGGCGATTCATGTCGCCTATTGTAGACTCAGTTCCTACAGAGAAGCAATCCTGGATACTTCTCTATTCCGGTTGAGATTGGGGGACGCACTTTCGAGAGAGTACTTTGTGATACTGGGGCCAGTATCAACCTGATGACGTACTCCATCTACAAATGTCTCAACATTGGAGAGATGAGGCCCACGACGATCACCCTGCAGATGGCGGACCGGTCTGTGTCCCGCCCGAAAGGTATACTGGAGAATGTGCTCATTTGAGTGGGGCATCTCATTTTCCCTGCAGACTTCGTGGTGCACGACATAAAGGAGGACGAGAACATGCCCATGATCTTGGGCGTGAGTTTCTTGATACCAACGCAGCTCTCATTAACGTCGAGGCGGCGAGATCACACTCCGGGCGAATGATGAGAAGATCACCTTTGTGATCGACAAGAACAAGAGGAAGGCGGAGTGCAATCGAATCTCCACTACTGACGAAAGGGATGAATCTGAAGAGGAAGAAGCAGCTGCCATTGAGTGGGAGCGAGGAAACGAAAGGGTGAAAGTGTCAACTACGCCACCTTTTTCTGCGCTCACCACCATTGTCAAAGACCGGAAGGTTTACATGGTGGATGCCAAAGGTCGGCGAGTCTGGACCCGACCTCCCTGGCGGTGATTTGAGGTATCGTCGAGCTGCGACGTTAAATCAAGCACTTGTTGGGAGGTAACCCAACCCTTTACGTGTTTTCTTTTCAATTTTTCATTTTTATTTCGAATTCCTATTATTTTTGCTTTTATCTTGCGTTAACAATTGTTTTGTAGTTTAATAAAAAAATAAAAAATTGGAGTACAGCTCGGCATCGATCGACGCAGCCTGGCGTCAATCGACGCCGAGCAGCCCGGCATGATACACTTTGATCCCCAACGGGATCGACAAGAAGGCTTCACGTCAATCAACGCAACCCAGCGTCGATCGATGCAAAGTGCCAACAGCCACTATTTTACGTCGCGCAATGTTTGAAGACTCCGGGGATAAAAAGTTGATTCTGAGATCAACTACCAGGTATCGTTCCCTCTTTTGTCTGATTTTCAAACTTATTCAACTCTTCGAGTTGGAAATAAGTTTGGGGGGATGTGGACAAGAGATGGAACGTTCTATCTTTTATTTATTCTGCTTTCCGTCTTCAATTTTTGCCTAGAATTTTCGTTTCATGCTATTTTGTGAGGAATATTTTGAGTTTTGATATAACCCGAATGAGATTATGAGATTTGAATTGATTAAGGGTTGAGTTTGAATTGATTCTGATGTGGTTGGATGCATGTGAATGTAGAATACCGCATGATAGGATTGATTTGACACTTATACTTGCATGCTGATTGAGCTGATTTGAAATTGACTGTGGAAGAAAATTTTAAGCCCTTGTGTGAGATTTTGAGCCTTATTTTGTTTGATGTGAGATTCACATGTGTGTTTTGATTTCTCTAGAACTTGCCTATTTTCTGTGTTGAGACTGCATAGTGTGCACAAGTTTAAGAGATGATATTAGGCCATCTTTGTTAACCCAATATCCTAAACACTGTCCCTTCACAATAAAATTTTCCCTAGTTAGCCACTTTGAGCCTTCATAATTCTTTCCTTGTCTATGATCTTAAGAATAGTGTTGGTTTCGCTCATGTCTTGAATTGTGGTATGTATGGGGTAGATTGGTGAATTGGAGATCAGATATGATAAATTAGTGGTTGGTGAAAGATGTATGTTAGAGAAGCTCAATAAACAATTAGAATTCTCATAAGCTCTCTGAAGAAAAAAAAAAAGAAATACAAAATTATCAAAAGAGCATAAGAGATTCAAATGAGCTAGAAGAAATTTTTTTTTTGGATGAGTTGTTGATATATTTGAGGAGAAGGGTGGATGGAGTTAGATAGTGATTTGAGTTATTGAGAGTAGCTAACTCAATTTATTTTTAGTCACTTGGCCATATATTTTCATACCCCTCACAAAAGCCTACATTACAACCTTTTGAAAGTCCTTTTTTATTCTAGACTTGTGTACACATTCTAGCAGTGGAGATATTAGAAAATTTGCAAGCCTATGGTAGAAATTTCTTCATACATGTTGTTGAGTGCTTTCATCTATACCTTAAGCACTTGAGAGTTGAGCGATACACTTCCTGTGAGTTCTTCCACAGTTGATGAATTTTCTGTCTCTTTCAAATTGCTTGTGTGTAGTGGATTTTTGATTCTTGATTGTGATGAATCTTGTGAGGCATTGCACTTTAACTGCATGATCTTTTGATTTCTTTCCTGCCTATTGATTGAGGACAATCAAACGTTCAAGTTTGGGGGGTTTGATAAGCTCATTATTTCACTCACTTATCTATATTATTTTCTACTATTTTATGTAGTTTAATTGATTTTATATATATATATTTTATGCATGAGTCTATATTGGTGGTATTATGAGTGCTTTGGTGTGTTTCTACAGGTTTTAGGCCAATTTCACTAGAAAGCAGTGACATGTAAGAGTAGCAGTGAAGAGTTCTTCCAAACAAAGAATTCAGGCTATTGGTGCATGGCAATGGATAGAGCTTCAAGTTAGCTTTCCAACTCAACTGGAATCGGGTCAATCGGAGTTTGGGAGAGGAAGTTATGGCCAAAACCGTGAGACCGCGCAGAAGGGGCGAGATAGGACCACATCGATCGACGTGGAATCCACATCGATCGACGTGGACGTATCACATCGATCGACGTGGACGTATCACATCGATCGACGTGGAAGCCACGTCGATCGACGCGAATCTGTTGGTGTGTAAATTCAATTTATTTCGAATTATATCATATCTTTAGCCCTAGATTTGATAGGATACACATCCACCTCTATAAATACCCAAGTAATTTCAACTTTTAGAGAACTTTATCATTATTTTAGCATCCAGTATTCAGTTTTTAGAGTTTTGAGAGTTGGGAAACACGAAACCCTTTATTTTTCTTGTAAGTTCTTTACTTTTATGCAATTTAATATATTTTCTTTTGGATTTCTATCTGCGATGAGTGGCTAGAAACCCTAGCGGGTTCTAGGGCAATGAATGATTGATCTTGAATGCACGTTTAATTAATTAACTCAAACTGCTTGGTTTTGAATTCCTGTTTGAATTGTTAGGATCTAGAATTAATCTGATCGAAAGATAGCATTAAGTCTAGGTTTACAGTTATTGATTGAAGGACCGAAAAGTGAAAATTGATAACAGGAAAAGAAATTTGAATGCAATTAAAATATCTATCCAAAGGGACGATAATAGTTGTAGGGATTAATCTGTGGAAGTATAAAAGGTTGATTATTACTATGTTATGGAGGCCTCACATTCACTTAATAGTAACCTAGGCTATAATTGTCCGCCCAAGAAGTTATAGTATTTTTATAATTTCCCACCAATGCGAGTTAATTGATTTACATGTATTCAGATTAA
Source organism: Plectranthus barbatus (assembly GCA_026898455.1). NCBI lineage: Eukaryota > Viridiplantae > Streptophyta > Magnoliopsida > Lamiales > Lamiaceae > Plectranthus > Plectranthus barbatus. The sequence continues at coordinate 175,247 of JAPKLW010000517.1, forward strand.
TTGTTCGCCCTAGAATCTGTGTTCTTTTAAATTTGATTTCACAAACTCTTTAAAATTTCAGTTCTGTTTTCTTTATTTTCATAAAAAATCAAAACCCTGATTTTCTATTTACTCAAACAATGAATCTTAGGATCATAGTTAGTACATATGATAATTTTCCCACACAATTCCCTTGGGTTCGACTTGAGTTATAAATTTTATTTGCCACTGTTGCTATAATTAATCTGTAGATTTTACAGTGATCAGCGACCATATACAATTTCAAATGGAGTAGCCCGCGCCGCTGTTTGAAAAGTCGTGTTATACCAGAACTCCGCCCATGGCAACCATCGTACCCAATGCTGCGGTTGTTCGCATGCAAAGCACCGCAAATAAGTCTCCAAAATGCGGTTTAGAACCTCCGTCTGCCCATCGGTCTCGGGATGATAAGCCGAGCTAAACTTAAGCTGCATTTCGAAACAAAAAAAATAACTCCTTCCAAAAGGAACTGACAAACAATGAATCCCGGTCACTGACTATTGATCGTGGAATCTCGTGCAACCGAACTGTCTTCCGTGTGAATGCTTCAGCTACAGTCCGGGCTGTGATGGGTGGTCTCAGCGGTATGAAATGCCCATATTTGGAAAGACGATCAACTACTACCAGGATGATGGTGTGTCGTTTGGAATTGGGTAAGCACGTGATGAAATCCATTGATACATCTTCCCAAATTAACTCTGCAATCGGCAATGGCTGCAATAACCACCCAGGAGATAAGGCCTCATACTTAGATTTTTGGCAAATGAGGCATTGCGCCACATATTTCTGCACTCTACTGAACATACACCGCCAATAAACATTCTCCGCTAACCGCCTATAGGTTCGATAGACCCCCGTGTGACCCCCAGACGGAGAATCATGGAATTCTTCCAATAAACGCTGAATCCAAGGTGAATTTGCAGCCAAAACTAGACGACCCTTGTATATTAATTTATCTGCCACCAAAGAAAATACCGGATGGTTGTCAGGATTGGCCTACAGCGCTCTAATTACTCCTTTTAAGTAGTCATCTTGCTGCTGTTCAGACACCACATTGGACAATCCTAACCATTCAGGGATGCTGAATGCTGCCAACTCACTCTCTTCCACCCGGTGAGACAAAGCATCTGCAGCTGCGTTCGAACTGCCTGACTTGTATTCAATTACGAAGTCATAACTAAGTAGTTTTGCCATCCAAACCTGCTGTGAAGGGGTTGCAATACACTGAGTCAAGAGATGGCGAAGGCTGGATTATCTGTGCGGACCACGAATCGACGCCCAATTAAGTATGGTCGCCAGTGCTGAATTGATAGGGCCAGCCCCATCATCTCTCTCTCATAGGCTAATTTGGATAGGGTGCGATCCGCCAGAGATTTGCTAAAATATGCGATGGGACGCCGACCCTGCATTAGCACAGCTCCAACTCCAGTTCCTGATGCATCGCACTCTATTACGTAGGGCTGATCAAATTGCAGCATCGCAAAGACCGGTACCTCGGTCAGGGCCTTCTTAAACCTCTTAAAAGCTTTCTCTGCATCTGCTGTCCAATTAAACTTTGTAGGCGCCTCTTTCTTAAGCAATGTTGTAAGAGGTCTAGCTATCAAACCATACTCCTTCACAAAACGACGATAATATCCTGTTAAACCAAGAAACCCCCTCACCTCGCGGACTGATGTAGGTCGCGGCCATTCCACAACCGCGCTGACCTTTGCGGGATCCATTGCCACCCCGGCTGTAGGTATAATGTGGCCGAGATACTCCACACGATGGCAACCAAATGAGCACTTTTTACCATTTGCTTGAACCCATGTGCAGCCAATTTCTGCAGCACCACCCCCAACTGTCGCTGATGTTCTTCCCACATCCGGCTGTACACCAATATGTCATCAAAAAAGACTAACACAATCTTCCGAAGATACAGGCAGAACAACTCATTCATTGTCGATTGAAAAGTGGCTGGGGCATTTGTCAGTCCGAACGACATCACTACGAATTCGTAGTGGCCGCTGTGGGTGCGAAATGCGGTCTTATGGATATTTGCATCGACCACCCTAATCTGATGATATCCAGAGCGCAAATCAATCTTCAAAAACACCATCGCACCAGCCAACTCGTCCAACATTTCCTGAATAACTGGGATAGGGTATTTGTCAGGTACTGTGGCTTTATTCAATTCCCTATAATCCACGCAGAATTGCCAACTTCCATCTTTCTTTTTTACTAACAAGACCGGGCTCGAAAAGGGCTCGAGCTAGGCCTTATAACTCCTGTCCGTAGCATTTCATCCACCAATCTTTCAATCTCATCCTTTTGTAGGTGACTGTACCTGTATGGTCTTACTGATACCAGTTTGGAGCCAGGAATTATCTCAATTTGGTGATTGGTCTGCCGACGTGGTGGTAACCCCTGGGGTTCCTCGAATACCTCTGTGTACTGCCGCAAAATACCTTCCAGTCGTCCTTCCTCCTTTTCGGATAATTTGGCAGGTTCTTGATCTAACATTAAAGCCCACATCTCTATCTCTGTAGTCTTCACTAAGGAGCGAAGACTCACCATATTTCGGCACAAAGCCGGATCTCCTCGTAGCTTCACGCGGCCCTCTGTCCCCAAGAAACTCATCCATAGTTCCCTCCAATCCGACTCTATCTTACCTAACATAGCCAGCCATGCAACTCCTAGAATGATCTCCACGCCTCCCAGAGGAAAAACATAGCAATCAGCCACTGCTACGTATCCCGACAATTCGATACTCAGTTGTTTACAAACTCCTTCAGATGTTTGGCGCCGCCCATCGCCCAATTTAACCTGAAATTTGCTTGTCTTCTGGGGCTGTATCTTCGGAGTAGAAATCAGCGTTGAACATATAAAATTGTGACTTGCCCCACTGTCGATCAACACCGTAACCGGCCACCCGTATACTGTACCACGCAGCCTCAAAGTTCGAGGGCTGAAGACCCCTGTCATAGAATAGATGAGCAGCTCGCCGGTGTCCTCTTCTAAACCCCCTCGTTCCTCGGCTTCGATCTCCTCTCCAGTTATCTCACTGGAGTCATGTAGCTGGAGATCCGCCTCCTCGTCTTCGTCAGCGAGCAACACCCGTAGCTACTTAAACTTGCATTCATGACCCGGCGAAAAGGGTTTATGCACTTGTAACACAACCCCTTGGCTCTCAGCTCATCCAGAACCCTAGGCGGAATGCATGTGAAATGAGAGCACGTCGAGGATTGCCCAGATGAGTTTGAACCTGTCCTGGACCGCCCCAGCTGAGCCCTTGACTTTGCAAACCCACCGCTCGCTCCTCGTGAGGCACTACCACCTCCTGACACCGTACTGCCCCCAAATACCTTGGTAAAACTGGTCATCCTAGATCCCCCTGTACTGCCACTGTTACCACCTTGTTCATCCCATTGTGAGGACAGATTGTCTTCAATATCTCGTGCCAATTCCATGGTTGTCTCCAAATTGCACGGGCGAAGCAGTCGTAGAGAGCCACGTATCGCTCCCTTCAATCCGTTCATAAAGTACCCCAAGTAGTGCTCTTCGGAAAGCCCATGGACTTGGTTGGCTAGTTGCACAAAAGTGGAGATGTAATCTTCCACAGTTCCCGTCTGTCGCACCGCAGCCAACCGCTCGAAGCAATTACCTCGAAAACGCGTGTCAAAGTGCGCCACCAATGCCTGAGAGAATGCGTCCCATGTCATTTGTGGTTGCCGAGTTCTCAACCACGACACCCAATACAATGCAGTGCCTTCCATTGCTACCATGGCAGCTGCCACATTTTTCTCTGGTTTGGTGCCATGTAACTCAAATTGCTGCTCGGCGCGCGCCACCCATCCAATCGGGTCTTCGCCAGAGAAGCATGGCAGAGTCACCAGTCCAGCGGCTGCCTCTATTCCGACACCTCCTGTCGATGCGCCACCCGTTGCGCCCAGTCCTGCGCCCTTATTCCTCACTTCAGCCGTCACCGACGAGCCCTCGTTCGGCACCTCTTGGGTCTGCGATCCCTGCCCAGATTTCCCAACAAACATCGCAGTTAAGGCGGTCAGGGAGGCCGCAATTTCAGCAAGCTGTTTGCTTTGCGCATCTAATTTCTCTTCGTGCTCATCCAGTTTCTTTCCTTGAACATCCAGCTTCTCACCATGCTCATCCAGCCTATCCCCCATGGCAGCCTGGTCTGCCTCCAATGTGTCGAAGCGTTCAGCATTTGATTTCGGCATTTCGACGGAGATGGATCCAGCAGGTCGGACCAATTGATAGAACACTATCCAAAAGACCCCACGCAAACGTGCCCAAGCAAAATTACGCCCCAAAATATTATTCTCTAAGATATCAATTGGTCCGATCTGCCGGATCCTATTCTCGCCAGAATGACAAGCTCTACGAGCGATCGATAGGATAGGCAGAAATCAGCCCATGCGATGGTGATGGAGAAATTGGATGCGCAGGGTGCACAATTGGCAGTGACGGTCGCGTATGGGGCGCGAGAAACTGCGCGCGCATAATGGACATCATGCGCCCGGGTGGCGCCAGCGACGACTGGCACGGGGGTACTGCAAGCGGCGCAGCAGCGACAGGTGCTGTGGGTACGGGCGGCACAGCAATGACAAGTGCTGGCGGCATGGGTCGCGAAGGTCTGGGCACGGGTACGAGCGACGGCGGGCGTCCGGGTGGCGTGAGCGGTGCAGCAGTGGCGAATGCTGGAAGCGTGGGCGTGAGTCGCACAAATCTAGGCCTGGACAGTAAAAATCGAGAGGACAGATGTGTGGGCAAGAGCCGCAACATTTGGGCGCGGCTGGGGGTGAGTCGTCAGCCGGCAGTGGTCAGCCCCTGGATGCTGGGGGAACGAACACGCGACTAGACGAGACTAGGCTGAAGGGCACAGGTGGAGCAAAGTGGCATCTGGACGGGGAGAGTGTGATGGGGGGCCACTCGTCGCTGATGTCCCTGTCGGTGTTCAGCTGGGGGGAGCTTATGGGATGGGTCGCTCGTGCATAGCAGCGATTCCAATTGCACACTATTCCACCTAGGAAGGTGGCAGCCGCAGTAGTGGCAATGCGGGGGGCTGCGACATGCTGGGGCACCAGACAGCGGCGCGATGGAGGAGGCCGATGCTTCTATACTGAATTGAAAATGTCTTCAACTGCAATACGAGGAGAATTGCAGCTTGAGGCAGTTGAATTTAAGAAAAAGCTGAAGCATGACACTATGGGAGGAAAGGAGGAATTTGCGAAGTTCACGTCTTTTGCCAAGACTCGTTACTCATCACTGTCAATTAGAAAAGTGAAGTTTACATCTAATATTGTGAATGACAAAGGAATTGCAGATGAGGATAAGAAAAATGCAGTATGCCACAAATCGAAGAAGTTATCAGGCCATCCCCTTACCAGTCATGTGGAATCAGTTGAGGGGAAATCGAATGAGTTGCTGGATTCTGAATGGGTGTTAGATTCTGAATGGGGAATAAGCAAGCAAAAAGATGCCTCAAGAGGTTACTTGAAGCTTTTGTTTATAATAGGTGCATCGGGGACTAGTGGGCATGGTGAAGCCATTCAAATTAAGCGAGATCTTTCAATGATCTTGGTTGCACTTTTAAAGACAAAATCTGGGAGTATTCTGGTTGATATAATCAATAAGGATGGTGTGCAGATGTTACACAGCGTAACGAAGAGATCGCTTCATTTTCCGAACTTCAACCTTGAGGACAAGGTTATTTTGAAGGGGGTTGGAGTTGATAAGAAGCAGAATCACGTGTTTGGCGAGAACAAGCGTGAGCCTACTGTCCGTGGGCTGAGGCATCGATTTGATTTTAATTAAGTTGATTTTCAATTTTAAGTATTTATTTTCTAGTTTATTTATTTGAGTTTTAGATTTAGATTTCCTAGATTATTCAGTTAGATTTGAAGTTATCCAAAGTTTAATGGGATTGATATCCTAATTATAATTGGATTAGTTTAGATTTGATTTAGATTTGGTTTTAGGTCTTTTTAAGTTTAAGTTGTTTATTATTTTCATTAAGCAATAAAATTATTTTCCTTAAGCAATAAAACTAACGGAACCCGCCGCCTGACCATCACTGTCAGGAAGCTTTCGACACAAGGCACCCATTGTATCGAGTTTTGTTGAGGGGCTTCCTCTCCTCAAGCCTTACCCAACCCTCACGGTTTTGCATTTGGGCCCATTGTATGAGGTTTTGTTGAGGGGCTTCCTCTCCTCGAGCCTGATCCATCTCAACTCATCTGCTGCATGTGCTTATCATCTGCTGCAGCTCTTTCGTGAACATTGTTACGATGGCCCGGGATGAGTGCGGCACTTGCTGCGCTCTCCGGAGACATTGCTCAATGGGTCGAGATGAGTGCAACATTTGTCAAAGCTCTCCTAGAGTCTCTGTTCATCTTGGCGAGGAGCAGTGAGACGATCGAAATGGCTTTGGACAAAGCACAAATGATGCCGTTGTTGCCTGTTGTCTCGGCAAGGAGCTGCAGCGGCTACGACGGGAAGAGGCTTGTTGTAACGACGAGTGAACGGTGCAGCGAAAGCAGTAGAGAGGAAGATGGTGTCAGCAGGCTGCGGTGGAGATGATGAAGTGGTAAGAGGCAACGACTTCCGTCTCGGGCAGTTGATAGAGGCAGCCGCGTTGATTTTCTCGGTGAGATGCTGTAGCAGCAGGAGGCAGAGATCGTGTTGCTGCCTCAGAGGAATCGGGGCAGATCTGGAAGCTGGTACCACAATTGATGATGCCGCACCGGGATCCATAGCCGCACCTGTAGCCACGATGGTTGCTTCAAGCTCGAGCAGATTCAGAGCGACGCGGACGTCTCCATGGTTTTTGACTGCGATAGAGATCGGCTTGTTCGGATGCTGCAGTGGAAGCGGTTGGTGAAGGCCGTATGCAGCAGTGAATAGGAGCCGGAAGACTTTGGGTGGTGGAGCTATAATGAGCTGTTGGGGTGAGAAGTTGCGGCGTGTATTTGACAGCCGTCCCTGAGGCACTGCAGATGGGGGTGATGGTGGAGCAGCAGCCTCGGATGTGGAGGTGGCCAGCGATTTGTGCAAGTAGTTGGCGATGATTTGAAGCCATACATTCCGTGTGTGATGTTGTGAAAGTTTAGGGATTTAATTCCCATATGGGCCATGTGTTGCAAAATATCAATTTGAAGCCCAAATAATTCAATTTAGGAAGCTCACCAAATGATTTTAATTTGGAACCCAATAAAATATAAGAATGCTGAACGGAATTTTTTTTCCTTCAAAACCTAATTTCACTTCTTCAAGGCCCAACCAAACCTAATTGAGAAGTCTGGTCAAATTAATTCAACAAGCTCAATAGGTCAAATTGAGGCCCAGGTTAATTTTAATTGGCACAGAAGAAGGTTTAGCCCAACAAATTTATTGAATGGTCCAGCATGATCTCCCTCTTCAACTATGAATCATGACAATTTATTTCCCCTTTTGAATGAATTTGAATTGACAAAAATTGTAAACCAAAACTTGCTATACAAATGAATATCGGACCTCTTCCACTTTAACATCAATTTTTTTTTAATTCCAACAATCCTTTCTTCATCAATGATAGGGAGGAAATCATGCAAGTTTGGTAGAAGACTTCATCCATGGTCCAAATCTTCCAAATTCATAATCATTTTAATCAAGGGAAAGTCCCAATAGTATACTTCACGGAAAAGAAAGTTGAATCACTACCCAAAAAAAAAATTAGGAAGAGTAGTTTTCAACTTCAAGAAAGCGAGGATCGACTTCCATCAAGTGGTGCTCATGACTTTGATGCAAAAAGAACCTCAACCTTGATCAAATGTCGAACTTTTAACTCAGTGATGTCAAGACAAAGTTCGTTGATGCGTAGCAGTGAATATTTGAGCGTCAACCATATACATTTTCCCACTGAGATGTTTGATGAAGAAGAGGTTCCAACATCTATGAAGTGAAGATCCAATTGACTTTATGAGAGAGAAGCTTCCATCCTCAACAAAGAAGAAATTTCTTTTTGTCTTTTCTCGGGTGCAAGATTTCGAACTTCACCAACTTCCACCAAATGACTCTTTATAGGATCCATGACTGAACTCAGATGACATCTAAGCTGCCTACGTACCCTTGAAAGGGATCAAGTCCAAAAACGTAATTCATTTGAATCGATTTGTGATTTTGGTGGATAGGTGTCGTGCACAGTTTATACTCATGCGGGTCAGGAGTGACAAGCAGTTTAGGCTCATGCATCATGGAGTTGTCTTCATGATTTTAGGGGAATGTCGTGCACAGTTTATACTCATGCGGGCCAGGAGTGACAAACAGTTTAGGCTCGTGCGTCATGGAGTTGTCTTCATGATTTGGTCTTCCGCCTTTCTTTGTTTTCTTCTTTTTTTTTTTGATTTTTTTTTCTTTTTCTATTTTTCCTCTTTTTTGTTTTTTTCCTTCCTTCTTTTTTTATTTTTCTAATTCTCTCCTTTTTTCGTCTTTCTCATTCTCTCTTTTTTTTTCTTTTTTTTTCATTTTTTGATTCTCTTTCTTTTCTTTCTTTTTTTTTCCTTTCCTTTTTTTTGGATTTTTTTTTCACCCTTTTTTTGTTTTTTTTTTAATCATTTTTTTATCTACATGATTTTTATCACGCTTCAAAACTTTTCAAGCATTCTTGACATTTTCTTCATCTTCATTTAAGGTAATATGATATGAAGAAACACCTTTCTCTCCTATGGGTGGATCATCTGATGACGCAACACTTTCTCCATCATCCTTATCCTTCGAAACTTTTGTCAGAATGACAGTCCGCTTTGTAGCTTTCAATTCTCTTCTACAGGAAATGGTTAATGTGGTTTGCCTCTTCATGCGGGAGGTAGTTAAACTCCGCAGCTTTGTGAACTGCAAATCCTCATCAGTATTTTTCTTGGTTATTGTTGGTCTATGATGACTTCTTTTTCCATTCTTAAGCGGTCCCAGTCTTTCCAACACAGATAGTCGAGGTTGTTTTTTCTTTCCATCACTGATTGCATCTTTTGTCGAAGACCTTTCTTCTTCAGTGATATAGCAAGTGTTAGCCCTTCTAATCATAATACGAACTGGAGCTTGCGGGGCAAATCCTAGTCCTTTCTTGTGGCTGACATGTGAACTCAAAGACTTTTCGCTGATGTTGATTCTTCTTGCTGGCTGGTCCTCTATCTTTGGATGGGGGTTTTCAGATTTAGGGCCATAACCCGCCTTAACCAAAAGTGAGAATGCTTTTGGGCCATAATTCTTTGCAATTGTTCTTTCAGAAAGCTCTCCATGCTCAACCATACTGCCATGGATCGTCCGAACAAACCCTTCAAGAGGTGGTGGTGGAACTGGCCTGCTTGCATCGATCTTTGTCAAAGGGAACGTTAGATCTTTCGTGGACTTCTTCTCCATGAGTGGAGCTTCACCATTGTCGATCTTTGCGTCATCATTGATTTGGTCAGCCTTCTTACGTGTCAAATAGTATTTCGCATCCGCGAAATGTGATTCTGATTCCATGAACGGATTGCTATCACCCACTACCTTTTTCACTACTCCATTTTTGCAATACTTCAGACTTTGATGCCAAGTGGAGGAAATGACGCCATTTTCATGCAGCCATGGACGACCAAGAAGCATGTTATAGGATGTATTGGCGTCGATGACATGGAATAACACTATCGTTGCCATATCATTCATTAACAAGTCCAAGATCACTGTTCCTAAAGCTTTTTGCCCTTCATGATTAAATCCTTGGATCATCAATCGGCTGTCCGCGAGCTCATCCATGGAGATCCCCAATTTCTTCAAAGTACGTAAAGGTAGGATGTTGACTGCTGACCCTCCATCCACAAGTATTCTATTTACTTTTTGTTCACGAGTGTAACCACATACGAACAAAGGCCGATTATGGAAATCTGAACCTAGTTCCAAGTCGTCGTTGGTGAATGTTATTGCAAACACAGACTTCTCAGTGGTTGCTTCATCCTCCATTAGGAGTTGATCCTTTGTTTGTTTTGAACTCTCACCGGACACATTGTCTGACTTGAATGTGGTTACATTTGCAGTGGCAGCTTCCTCTTCGAGCGATATTTTTCCTTGGCGAGCTAATTGCATGACTTATCTTTGAATATGAAACAATCTTGAATGGGATGGCCAACCAATCGGTGGTACTTGCAATATTTGGGATTACCAATTTGATTGGCTTCCTCCGGACGTTTCATTTCTGGCAACTCGATGAGCCCCACTTGGAGTAGATCGTCGAAGATCCCTTGTACATCTGAGTTTAAGAAAGGATATTCTCGTTCTTGCATTTCTTTAAGAGACAGTTTCCTTGGCATGCTTTCTTGTGGCGCTTTCCGCTTATCCTTGTTGATTTCCTTCTTTCGGAACATGATGGGTGTTGCCTTAACTGCCATAGATTCTGTTATCAAAGGTTTATTGGACGGCTCGCCCTCTCTTCGAAAGTCTTTTCTTTCTTGATATTTGTCAAACTCTCGAACTGGAGGTTCTTTCATTCCGCTTGCGGCCATACTTAGTTCCATGTCATGAGCTCTAGTAGCCAATTCTTCAAAAGTTCTTGGCTGAATCCCTTTAAGAATATATTGAAGACCCCACTTCATTCCTTGGATGCACATTTTAATTGCCGAAGTCTCAGACAAACGGTCTCGACAATTTAGGCATAGGTTTCTCCATCGATTGATGTAGTCGATCACAGGCTCTTCTTTCCATTGGCGAGTGTTTGTGAGCTCCACCATGCTGACAGTTCTCCTTGTGCTATAAAAGCGATTAAGGAATTCATGCTCTAATTGCCCCCAACTGTCGATTGAATTGGGTTCCAAGTCCGTGTACCAATCGAAGGCATTTCCTTTAAGAGATCGCACGAATTGTTTCACCAAGTGGTCTCCGTATGTTCCAGCGTTGTTGCAGGTTTCGACGAAGTGAGCAATATGTTGTCTTGGATTTCCCTTTCCATCAAATTGTTGGAATTTTGGTGGTTGATAGCCCATGGGCATCCTTAAGTTGTCAATTCTTCGGGTGTATGGCTTGGAGTAAACTAGTGACAACTTAGAGCTTTCATCGAGCTTATTTTTTAGAGTCCCTTCGATAAATTCCTTGAGATGGTCAATTTGGATGAAGCCATCAGAGGAGACAGGTAATCCTTTGGATGCAGATTTCGCCTCATCGTTTGCTTGTTTTTCTTTAGGTATTTCCATATCATTACTTTGCTCATCTTCATCATCATTTGTTTGACTAGACTTTCCTTTTTCTTTCTTAAGCCTTGCGATCTCGACGTTTTGCTCGTGCACCTGCTTTCTTAGCATTTCCACTAGCTCTTTCATGCTTGCTAGTTGTTCTTCTATTGTTGAAGTGTTAACCATCATTACTGATGAGGAAGCATGACTTCTCTGCACTTCATCGTCAGAACCAGTTGGCTTTAGAGTTTCCATTGCATGTCTTGCCATACTTCTTGTAACGACACCGACAATTTTTGAGGTATTTGATGCCTGAGACATCCTTGAACTTGGATTTCTGATGAAGAGAAGAGATGAAAGGTAGAGAAGTCCCACTGGGCGTGCCAAAATTTGTAATCACGAAAATCGTATTCAATTATATAAACACGAAATTTGGTTACAATCCGATTTCAATTTGGATCAAAATACATTTTGTGGATTTAATCTCTATTCTTCCTTTGATTCTTCTCTTCGAACTTGATGCATGAATGTTCTTCGAGGTCTTCAACAGAATTTGGCTCCGTCGATCCTCTTGAATATAATCTTGAAGCTTTATAACGTTAATCCAAAGGGTTTGCACCTTAATTTTGGATTAAACGTCATGTTTGAATGATTTCTTGAAGATCTTCGACCTTGTTCTTCGTGTTCTTGAAGCTTGATCTTCTTGTTCTTCTTGATTTTAGTCTTTGATCTTCTTCTTCAACACTTTGGAGAGCTTCTAAAGTTTCTTCGGGGCTACGAGCCTTGATTTCGAATCAAACGTAGAAATTGCTTCCTTTTTTATGACGAACGCGTTAAAGATAACGTAAAACGTCTTTGAATTTTCGAACAAAAGCCTTGAACTTTGGAGAGAAATCTTCAAGTCTTGAGCTCTTCAATTTATCCACCCTCTTCTTCTTCTTTTCACTTCAACAATGCCTCATATTTATAGGCAAAATTAAGAGGTGTGGCAACATTTGATTGGTTGAGCAAGTGGTGATCCCATGCTTCTCATTTTGGGTGAGTTTGCCACGTGTCGGTCTTTCATTGGGCAATGACTTTTATATATTAAATATCCCTTTTTATTTACTTTAATTTAGGAATTCTTTTTAAATAAATCCCTAAAATATAAATAAATTGGTATTTAATATTTTAAATCTACGTGACACGTTTTAATTGGCCGTGAATTTTTGTGTGTCTACAATGATAAGAAAGAATCCAAGACTTGCCATCGCACATGACCGGGAAAATAAGACTCCCCTTCTAAAGGCAACTTTGCGTGGAAATTGGAACATGGTTTCATATTTTTTGAAATCTGCTCAACTTGAAGGTTTGTCGACACAAGAATGGTTTGATGTTTTGCTTGCAACTATTCGTCTCCAAAACTACGGTATGATCCCTCTTTTTGCTTCTCATTTTTCAGTCCTCGTCTCTCTTCTTAAGCGCTTCAAAATAAGTCTCCAACGCTAAGCGGTCCCTTAATGTAGGATGTCAAATGGACCAATACTCTGGGTTTTGGGCCAACCCTATCGGTATGTGGGTTAAACAGTTCGTGCTATACGGGCTGTATTTTTTTTCAGGTTGGAAATTCTCAACCCTAACCCTAACCCTTCAATTTTCGGGTTGGCCCGTCGGGCTGAAAAAATTACGATTGTTTTAATTTTTAATTTTTTAAGTATTTATTATTTTATTAACATATATATATAATTATTTTTATAATTAAATACTAACATAAAATATTGTATTATATACTAAGACATTAGATAAATTAAAAATCATATTATTTAATTATGCAACTCCAATAATATCATCTTAGATAAATTAGATAAGTATATTAATTAAAAAAGAATATTGCATGATATATCATATTGCAATATATATATATATATATATATATATATATATATATATATATATATAATGTATTATATTTCTAAAGAATTTGATGAGGTCTCACAATTATGTTAAATAATTTGTTACGACATAAAGTAAACTATCATAATTAAGTATTTATTTTTAATAAAGTTTTACTAAATAATTTTATAAGTTTGTGAATCTAAATAACTCTAAGAATAGAACTTATTCAAATTAATAATTAATATTTAAAAAATCAATCATTTCTCAAATATTCTTTTAAATTATTTATTTAAAATAATATTTCTAAGTAGTAAAAATATAGGTATATGATTTGTGGTGTGACATAAAACACTTTCATCTAAATATAAAATAAATCTATAGTATTAAATAAATGATATTTATTTTTCCAAAATTTAATAATTTAACTATATTAAAAAATATGGACTAGCCCGTCGGGCCAACATGCGGCCCAGCGGGTCCAACCCCTTTAACCCACTACCTGTTTAGCCCGAATCATTTAGTCCGATTTCTTATTGATTAAGAATTTGTCGACTCTAACCCCGATATTTAACTCGAATTATTCGGTTAATCCGTCGGTCCCGGGCTAAATTGACATCCCTACCTCAATACTTTGATGTGCTAAAAATCTGAGATCTATAACTTAGTTAGGCTTTTTTTTTTTTTTTTTGGGCAAACTCTAAATCTAATTTGTGCCACTCCTCTCCCCTGCCACGCCTCACCCCTGTGCGTTGCCTGCACTTCTCCCACTCATTGGCTGATGCAAACTCGGGCTGGGGTAGTTAATTTTTTTTTTTCATTTTAATAATATGATGATTCCGTATTTTTATGCAATAAAATAACTAGTAATTCACTCGTGCGTTGCACGAAATAATTGTATTTTAAATATAAAAGTATATGAAATATTAATTATAATTATAGTCGGTCATGATAATTGTACATAAAAGTACTCAATAACAAAATTGAACTTTTACATCATAAATTTTAAAAACATCTTTTTAAGCAACTTTTTGAGTAGATATCTTTTCAATTTCCTTGACCATAAGGAAATAAAAATAGATACTGCAGAGCAAGATACGAAATATGAAGCTCATTTTTGCTATTCAAATAACCTGATGTAGTGTCATTCTAAATTACTTCACAAATACATTATGTGCATCTAACATATTCTTCAAATCAACCACAATCTCCGCGTGCTAGGTTTTAAAACTTGAAACAATAATGGAGATTTCAATAAATTTGTGAATGAGTGAATAATTTTGAAGAATTCAGCAATTTTTCGTATTCCCTACAAAATAAAATTTAATATACATTTAGTTGTATAGCTTTTACTTGACAAAACTAATCATTTTTATTTAAATAACTAATTAACTTATTTCAAGAATAAAGTTACCATTTATAAAATCACTAAATTGTGATGTCTTGCTCAAAAAGGTGCTTGTAATTTAATGACTCGGATAGAATTTTGAGAACTACACGCTTGCTCAAAAAATTGGAATCATATGTCCACATAATAAAACAAAATATTCTAAAAAATGAATGTTAATAGAATACTTAAATGCACATAAATCGATAAAATTAATAAATTTACATTCTAATTAAACTATATAATTGATATTTAATGATTAAATAAAAACACTTATTTTTTAAAGCACAAATATATAGATTGTCTTTTACCTATGATTTTTTTTTTCATTTTCTCTTTCTTTATTGTTATATTAGATCCCAAAATGTTATTAGTTATATTAAAAAAATCACTAATTATTTATTGCCTTGTTTTCGTTTGGTACTTTATTTCTATTCATTTTTAGTGTTTCTTTAATAATTGTAATATCGTAAGAATTTTTTGGCAACATTAGATTTACAAAAACCTTAAACGAATTTTAGATTCCTTATATTTAGTACATTATAATTTATAGGCTCTCTGATTAGTCTTTAGTCCTAAATTATAATTTATAATATGTACATATATAAATATTTTCGATCAAAATATTTAGTGAATTATGAAAAGGGAAATTATTTTATTAAATATAATAAAAGAGGATAAAATACCCATTTTTTATCTTTAAAACAAATATTGACATCAATTTTGTCAGCTAAAATTTACGCATAATTGTTAACATGGTTTTATAGTAATAGCCACGTTTTCTATTAATCTACTAAATAAATAAAAATATTTATAATTATAATTTATTAATAAAATAAAAAACAATTCAGGAATATATGAGATTATGAAAATCCAAGATTTGTATAAATATTGATGAAATAAATATATTTTGTGTTTTTTTAGCATAATTTCTTTAAATTTAAATTTAATATCATATTTTAAGTTAATTTTCTTTATAGTATAATAAAAAAAACCATGACGTAAAAACTATTGAGCGGTTATCTCAAGGAAAATGAATTTAAAATCTTATTTTAAGAAGAAAAAAAAGCTGCTGCTCTAAATTATAAGATTGAACGGTTATTTTATTTTTTACTTTGTTGTGTATTTAGGCGGGAACAGTTTTATATACACTATTTTCATTTCATATATTACTAGTAACAGAAAATTCACTAAAAATAATTTAAATTTAGGTACGTAATAATCCGTTGCTTAAAAAAATCATCGCTAAAAATAATTGTAGTCTAACAACAGAATTTAGAATTTTTTTCTTATTTTTTCAGTTTATTTATCTTAATTTCAAAATGTATTTGAAAAATATTTGGATTCTACAATAAATATATTCTATTTTATAATTTCTTTAAATCACTTTTATAAATTTAAATCTAACTACGAAATTATTCATCGCTAAGAGATTTTTAAAAAGTTAAAAATTTAAATGTTAACAGTGGAAAATCAAGGTGTGAGAAATATAAAATAACTTAAACAACAGTTGATAAACAAGTAAAAATATTAATATTTTTTAAAAATAATATATTTCCTTTGTTAAGACGGCAGCATAACATTGAACAAATCCATCTCTGTAACCAATTACGCTACTGTAAGAGTGTATGTAACTGTCATTTTAATAGTGTTGAAGACCACCATGAAAATCTTGATAAATTGATCCTTGCATAAATTGAAAGAGACAACACAGAGCAATCATTTTTCTCCATCATTTATACATGCTTTATTCAATCAAAACAAAAATTCAAGAATTCTAAAAAATGCTTTCATAGAACTCAGAGTGAGTTAAAATTACCAAATGGATCTGATTTGCTGAAATGGGGATTCTTCAAAATCAACCTGTCCAACAGAAGATATAGCAGGGGAGGCTTCCCGGGCAGGACGAAGACTTGCGTACCCGTCGTGTTCTCCATTATGAATTATCTGGATGAGGATTTGATGCCTGCCAAACAGCAGTAACATCAGAAGTCGAGTGATCCACATTGCTTGCTCTCTAAACTCTTTGTTCCATTAGTTTCCCTCGTCTCCTTGGTGCGCTCACTATCCAACCCCCGGCTCCGACCTATGCCTAACTTAGGTAAACCTCGATTGAGTCCATCCAGTAGAACGCATGCTTTACACCATTTCTGCATTTATTAGACATGTCTAAAGCCTTTAACAGCACTGTAAAAGATATAACTAGAGATGATTGAAAAGCAAATGTGGACTCATGACTTGTGTCAAGTAATACTTCAAAGTAATGGAAGTATTGAAGGAGCAAACATACATATCATTGTTTTTAAGTTTACAATAGAATAAGACAGCCTGAATATTTCAGAAACCTCAAAGCAGATAAACAACAATTAAGCTAAAAAATAATACAATGATATGAAGTTTGACCACTTTTTGAGATTAAATGGAAGGTAAAATGCTTAGAAGAGAATAATATAAATTCGAGAAAATCATCACGACTACAAAAGTGCTATCTGGAGAAGCATACTCACCTGGCTGGAAATGTACCCACATCTTTCACAAATTCCCTGCTCTGGCATTTTTGTATAGGTTGCTATCCTAAAATCTTCACCAGATTTTATGATGTCAAGTATAGCTCTCGGCCTAAAATAATAAACCACAGAATGCAATGTTAACACAGAAGTCGACGTGCATCAAGAGCAATATGATGATGGAAACACCAAAACAGATTGCAAGGACCTGATCCTCTCTAGATCTTTAATGAATTCTCGGGCAAAGCCACGATATGCATTTGGAGAGTATATGCCTGCAATTCGAAAGGACAATGTACTCATTAAAGGTCTTCAAGAAATTTCAATCAAGGAATTCAGAATCTCTCAAGTACTACTAACTGTTGACAATATAAGCTCATCTTATAAAATAATAAAAGGAGTAAAGCAAATATCTGATAAAGGAGAAATAAGACCTGAAAATAAAGTCAGAATATACCTGGATAGAGTTTTGGAGAACTCTAATCAAATCAGAAATAAAGGAAAGTTCAATGAATACTTACACTCGGTTGAGAAGTAATCCAGCCGTTTGAAATACGCATACGTAAAAAGAGGGTTAAGGGCTTCAGTTCACCGACTAAAAATACGCATATATTGCTAACCAGCTGCTACAAGCACATACTTAACAGCGAGAAAAAAGAACAAACAAACAAACAAACATCTGAAAAGGATATATCACAATTTCTTTCTCATAGGTGTACTTGAAAGGCTTGCATCTAGGAATAGGGCCATCTTCACCAGTAATTATAGAAGTGCATCTACTCAGCCTGGAATTTTACAATGAGTTCACATTAATCAAGAGGTCTGACAACGAATATATAGGAGTAAGGTCTATGCCTCTTACTTTCAATATTTTAACAGAATACATTACCTAGCAATGTCGCCTCTTAATATGTTTAGAAGGACTGTTTCAGCAATGTCGTCTGCATTATGTCCAGTAACTAGCTTGTCCACTTTCAAAAGAGCAGCACCACGGTCGAGGGCCTTATATCGAAGAATCATTACCATAGTTAGATTTGGTTCCTGATTTCCCTATGTGAGGGTTTTTAATCCAGCTATACTTAATGAAAGCTGCTTAATTAAAAACTAAGTAATGTTCTTCGTCTCATTATCTTCAATCTCATCACTCTTGTTGTGAGAAAGAAACAAGTTTAAATGCTAAAAGCAGCATATTACTTTTGAGATAACAGAAGGAGTTTAATACCTGGCGACGAAAAACGCCACAAAATGTGCAGTTGTTCTTTAGACCTATTAGCTTCACAATCTCATCCATTGTCCACCCATACAAGTCCTTATATGAGACTACTTTAAGAGGAAGTCCGTACTGAAAGTGTATAAGCCATCACTCAATAACCAATAATAATAAGGCTAGAAGAGGAAAACACTAATTGATTTTGCAAAACTGCTTAAGCTCCCATGTCCAAACATCCGTAGAGGGCTACGAGCATCAATGCGCAAAAAAAACTAGAAAGCAAAGCTTGGTCAATATACAATACCTGAATTTCGTTTCTTTTAACAGTTTCAAGTGAATCATCCCTGTAACCAGTGATGCCTTCATCAACTGAAAGCAGGAAAAGATCGAGGCCATAGTTGTGTCTACGATTCAATTCGGACATAACATAAGCAAGAACGGTGGAATCTGCCACAACATATACCCATTAAAACCACTTACAATGTATTTTCTTTTAGAAACCAAGATCACATATACTGAACTACCCATTCAATTTATTTCCTAAAAACCACGAGTAATCATGCAATTCCAGTTATTATGCTACCAAAAAGCCACCAAAACAAAAACAGGAAAAAAAATCAAACAAAGGAAAATAATAAAAGACACGATTTTTCTAAACCTTTTCCTCCAGAAGCTCCAATTGCTACGCGTTCGCCCCGCTTAAAAAGTTGATTATCTACAATAACTCTGTGGATCTCATCTTCAAAAACTGCATAGAAACACTCCTTGCATATCTATTACAAATAAAATAAAATAAAATGTTTAAGTAACGATTTGAATAGAGAATTGAGAACTCTAGCAAAAGTTTACCTGTTCAAGGGTTTTGGGACGCTTGAGAGCGGCGCGCCTGGCGTCACAGATGGTGCAAAACCTACCGCGTCGAGGCTTCGCCGCTGTCTCAGCCGCCGCCATATCAGCACAATAGGTGCAGCTCTTTTCTTTAAAATTCGCAGTTAAAATTTATATTTTAAGATTTAACAGAGAAAAGTTATTCATCTATTATTTGTTTTTATACACAACTAGATTACACCCGTGCATTGCACGAATTATATATTTAATAATATCTCATTTTTTGATAATTAAATATAGTTCAAGAAATTATATATATTTATAGGTATTTTTATTAATTATCCAAAAATATATTTTATGTTCATTTTTATTAATAAACTTATATTATAAAGTTATTGTGTAGATATTATTGAATTCAATAAATATAATTAAAACAAATTTATTATGATATTATATGTTTTTTTTTCAGATTTAATTATTAGAAAAAATAAGATTTTATGGTGGAGAAACATTTAGAATTTAGATAATAAAATATTTAAGATAAGAAGGATATTTATTTGGTGAATGTTTTTTTTTTCTTGATATAAATGTGATAATACAACCCCTATTTATATAGTAATGAATGGTTAGGATTTAACCACCCTAATTTTTAGAATAATCTTTATAATTCTATATCTATCTAATTCTATATCTATCTGATTTTTTAGAAAGTTCTATAGATTTTTGTAGAACTTAATTCTACAAAGAGGACTATTACAAATTTTTGCTTAAATTTCTAAAGCAAAAAAAATATTAATAATTATAGTTAAAAATTATTAGCCCAACTAAAGTTTATGATTTACATGAAAAAGATTAGATTCTAAATTATACTCCCTCTGTCCCTCACCATTAGTCCCACATGGTTTGGCACAGGAACCAATATTCACCAAAATTTAATAATTTAATAATGTATTAAATGATAATGAATGTCCTCTCAAAAAAAAAAAAAATGATAATGAATGGATTACAATTTTTACAATTTACCAAAAGGGCAAAAATATTGATGTGAGTAGCTGGAGGCCAAAATTCATGGGAAAAAGCTGAATCAAATTTTTGTGAAGGGAAGAGAGAAAAAAATCATGGTAGGAGAAGTACACGGCGGAGCTACGCGACCCCAACGGGAAGAGGACTCGGGTATGGCTAGAGACATTTGACACCGAGGTGGAAGGAGCCAGAGCTTACAATTGGACGGCGTTCAAGCTCCAAGGAAGCAAAGCCATACTCAACTTCACAGCTTGAGTTTGGAACCGACGCCACTAAAGAGGTGGAGATGGCAGTCTGCGGCTGGAAGAGGAGTAGGGATGAGGAGTGTCAGGAGAGAGAAGAAAGTGGTGAGGAGGGAGGAGAATGTAGTGGTGGAGATGGAGAGCGAGTTTCAAAGATCGTGCCATTAACACCGTCAAGTTGGACTGTGATTTGGGATGGGGAGGAAGGGAGGGGGAGGTGCCGCCGTTGAGAGAATAGAAGAGAGAAATTTTGAGAGAAATGAGTGCCGGCTGGATGGGGGGTGAGGGTAATGATTTTAGGGTTGAGGGGTAATTTAGTCTTTTAGGTTTAAATTATTAATTTTAATTTATCTTAATTTTTAACCAAAAAAGGAAATGGGATTAATTGGTGGGACGGGCGAAAATGGAAAGTGGGACTAATAGTGCGGGACGGAGGGAGTAATATTTAAAAAAAGAGATAAATATGATAATTAATTGAAATTTGGATAAAGATTTATGATTTTCAATTATTAATCTAGGGGTGTGCATCGGGTCAGGTCAGGACAAACCCGACCCGAAATAGACCACCCGACCATGACCCAAAACACGCACGACATCCCCTCTCACCCGACCCAAAATTCGGTCGGATGGGTCGGGTTTGACCCGATTTTTAAGCAACAAAGGATGGCGTTTGATACCAAATTTCTTGCATACAGTTTCAAGTTTGAGATCAGTCAGCAGTCAGCAGAGGGAGTTTAGTCCTATTCTACAGAGAACAACAAATAAAGCCTATAACATTCTTACCTCACACAAGTTTCCCGGAGTGCGAACGACAAACGCAGTAGTGACGGTGGGCGGTGGCTGGGTGCGTGCAGCAGGGACGGTGGCAGGCACAGGGCGGCTCAGCTGGGTGCAGCACCTTTACTGTATTAAGCGGAGTTAAGTGAAATTCAAGTGTGCAGAAAAAAGAAAAAATGAGAATAAGGAAAGCAATGGAACAATGAATACATACTAATATCCTATTTGTTCTGTGTTATAAAAAGGGAAAAGGGTTATTACATATGTAAAACAATGTCAAGAAATTGCCAGCAACAACCTGACAATGCACATAAGCCTCAATGTCAAATATTGAACGAATGACAAAGTAGTTGCCGAGCAATCAACTAAATGAAAAAATTAAAATAAAAAATCCAGAAAAAGGGAATCAGATTAATTGGGGCAATAACCATAAAGAATTTTGAAAACATAAGCAAGATCCTAAATTGAATTGAATGTATATCTGACATTAATAGCAAGCTTCGTCATGAAAAGATTGAGATAAGTTTCAACACAAATTTAATCAATCCATAGTAAATGATAGATGATCGGATGCAAGAGAATTTCTCAAGTTTTCTTTTAGAAACTAAACATTCAATACACGGCCAAATATTTACCAGAATGAGTAAAGGTGTAAAAATATTTCATTTTTATGGAATCACCTTAACCGGGTGCCTGAGTAAGGGCACAACAGCGGAGGGGTGGCTGACTGGCTGTGTGCGAGTAGTAGTCGGCGGTGGCAGCACAGCCACAGAGACGAGCCGCTAGCCGACGGAGGGGCGAAGCGAAAACGCAGGCACGCCGGCGAGCAGGGCGGCGGTGGGTGATGGGTGGCAGCACGAGCGGCGGCAAATCTTTGTTTGAGAGAGAAAATGTCAAGTGTCGTTGGCTGTTAGATAAAATATTAGGGTTTAGATATTTTAAATAATGTATTTTTATTTTTAAATATACTAAATTTGCACAATCAAATATATATTTTAATTTATAATTTTAAAATATAATTAACAAAAGTATATATATTAGAATATTTTAGAAATTTATTTTACATATATTTAATTTTTATTCAACTATATTATACGTCAAAACTATATATATGAATTTAATAAAAATAAAATTTATACGATTTGATTTTAATATCATCTCATAAATGATATTATATTTATATTATTTAAAAACATAATAATACAATAAATTAATAAGATTTAATATTTTTAAGAAAAAGTCAAAAATATAGTTTTGTTATATTTTTATTATTATTTATTATATATTTATATTATAATAGAATTTAAAAAATATATACTGATTAATGTGATTTTGGCGGGAACAGTTAATAGAGACTATTTTCTTTTAATATAGTACTAGCATTTCACCCGTGCGTTGCACGAAAATATTAATGCACGCTAA
>JAPKLW010000517.1:212706-222962 GCA_026898455.1 Plectranthus barbatus
GTAATTCTAGTTCATGTTGATGAATAGAAGAATTTTCTAACCCAACATATAAGGCTTCAGTTTGATTCTCTCTCCTGCCAAATACCAAGTAAGCCCCAATTTACCACAAATAGAGGTCATGGACAAAGATAACAGAAAAGGCATAGTCCATGAGCCAACCTTTGTTATAAGCAACTACCTCCTCTCCTAGAAGTAAAAAGCTAGTAGATAATATTGTTGGGCCAGCACCACCAGAGCCTGCAGTGTAGTAATAGAACCTAAGAGCAAGGAGGCAAGTTAAGTGCACAAGAATTTTAGCATAACACAAGGACATCAACTAGGATTAAGTCCCAATTCTAAGAGGTGCACAGCAGCTGGGAACTCTATTTAAAGCTTTGATTGTAGCTGTTTTACTTGGTTGTTCTTAAACACATTAAAATCATACATATTTACGTGCAATTTCTCAGTGACTAGTAATTACTGTGTGAATCAACAGGTTCTGTGTTTTTCTATGCTTTCGCTGAATCTTAATGTTTCGAAGACCGTAGCATCAGATTATTGTCTTGTTATGTTCAAATATATGGTTATCTATATTTGTATCTGAATTATTAGAAAAACTTGCCACTATACACAACCTTACAGGCAAAACCAATTAAGCTCTCCAAAGTTATAAGCCAACTCTCCTTCATCAATTGTCTTTGGTAGTTATTTCTAAGGAGTCTAATGTTGATGATGGGTACAATTTTATGGAGAAAATATAATATTTACCTCAGCCTCTCTGGTTCACCTATGCCTTCACTTTTGGCTGCACGGACGAGCTCTGCTGCCATCACTGCAATAATATTGGAGAAGCATTAGTGGTGGAAAGTGAATGCATGCCCTAAAGCCAACAACAAAGGCAAAATGAGCTGAAGGATAACTATGATGATGATGATGATTAAATAGAAACAGGATTTTGGTGCCAATACAAGAATAGGAAGACCCATTGTGGACAATAAAAAAATACTAAGACATTCTAAATGCATAACACTGAACATGTGACAGGAAAAGTGCACAATACAATACACAAGTGCGGCCGGAACGCGGGGAAAACCCTAGGGTTTTTCGCGTGGTTCGCGCGAGCCTCCGATTCCGATCTTGCACGATTCCGGTGAGTCACGGAGGCCGGTAAAGGAGAAGAAGAGTGAACGGCAGTTCGGGCGACGGTCGGGGCAAGCCGGGGCGGCGGCATGCGAAACGGGCAACGGTCGGAAGAGGCGGTATCGCGGACTTCATCCATGCACATACGTGCATGGCTGTTGTGCATGCCGAGAGCCCTCACGACGACGGCGGGTCGCCGGCGATAGTGCTTCGCCGGTGGTGGCTCGTCGGGCCGAGTTCTCGCGGGCTATTGGGCTTGCAATGTGTGCCTAGGCCCGCGATCTTGTTAACTGGCCCAGTTGTCCAATTTTCTGAAAGATCAAATCTTGGAGGCCCAAGTTCAGAAAATAAATCCAGATCTTAATTCAAGTAGTGGGAGCCCAGTCGAAGATCTGTAAAAATAAATTCCAACTTATAATAGTTAGATTTATTTTGTTTTATATCATGGGGCCACGAGGACAATTTTATTTGCTTTATTATTTGTCTTCGCATGATATATGTGTTTAATTTAATTGCGCAGCATATGAGCATGTTGTAGATAATAGGAGCACGTTTACTGCTTTTATTTACAGCTTTAAAGCATGCTATGTGATTTATTTTATGTAATTAATTATGACTATAAATTCGGGGTTCATGCTTTGCATGATAGAATTTTAGCAATGTTATAATTATGGCTACATAAAATAATCTGTGCAATTGAACCTTATGAACTAAAAATTACTAAGCTCATAATTTAGTAAGACCTCCACAAAGCGATCCTTTATTGGAAATGGATAATTTATTAGGTAAACGTCTACATGTGTAGCTTACTTAATTCATTGTTCATAAGTTCTAATAGATAGGATTTCTTAAAACAAACATTTATTTCATGTGAGAAGTGGGAGTTCATGCGTAAACGTCTACATGTGTAGCTTGCGTATTGGATTTTCATAAGTTCTCTAGGGATTGAATTAAATGAGACAACCTTATTATAAGGAATAGGGTGTGTCCTTATATGGGAGGGTTGGCTTTGGTGGTAAGCTAGCTTAGATATTGTCCAGAGTATAACTCATATGTGAAGTCCCTGCTCAGTAGGATAATATGGTCTTAAGTTAGTCTCCAATTATTAATTCCATTTGTCTAAGGAACCCGGGCATGGATTGGAATTAAAGGACTGGAATTGAAAGATGCAGTCTGGTTAGGTGTTTTGTTGTAAACGTCCACATGTGTGGCTTGCAATAGTAATACTTAGGCAAATTGGAGGAAACATTAATATTGCTTTATCATAAGGTTTCAATATTTAATTGTTTCAATGTTTTGCGACTATGTTTTAATTGGTGTTTTTAATTTATTGTTTTCAGATATGTCTATTCATCGTATCATTTATCTCTTGACATCAAATCCTTTAACCGGTCCGAATTTTCCTGAGTGGAAGTTTTGCTTCATGGAAATACTCCACATTGCAAATCATTCTCGTATACTCTATATGGATCCTTTATCTCCCAAGTATTGGAATTGCACTGGTTATGAGCAACTGTTCTATGAAAGATGGAAGATCTCTGATGAGTTTGCCCGCATTCTCATTAAGAGAACTCTATCCAGAGAACTAAGGCTAAAATATGATCAGTACCAATCTTTTGTTGAGATATGGAGGGATCTAATAAGGGTATATGGGAAGGTGAGACGAACTGTCAGTTACAGTCTTGTGGAAGACCTGGTCTGCAAGAAGATGACTGATGGGAGTTCGTTGTCTCTGCATCTTGACAGCATGATGGAAATCATGAGGAGGTACAGAAAGAGAGGTGGACGAATTACTAGTCGGGCTAAAGTCAATATCGTCCTGCACTCTCTCTCTGATTCTTATGGTGATTTCATCGAGTCCCTTGGTGCCAGGTGCAAGTACACTCTTCCAGAGTTACTCTTGGCACTAGAACGATGGGAATCTGACCAGAAAGCTTCAGAATTTGC
Organism: Plectranthus barbatus; assembly: GCA_026898455.1. Lineage (NCBI taxonomy): Eukaryota > Viridiplantae > Streptophyta > Magnoliopsida > Lamiales > Lamiaceae > Plectranthus > Plectranthus barbatus. The sequence continues at coordinate 215,773 of JAPKLW010000517.1, forward strand.
TAAGTTCATGAAGGTCTTTGATAAGACTATGATTGAGGCAAAGGAATTGCTTAAGCGGTTAGAAGAGACTGATCAGGCAGAGGCTATCACAAGGCCATGCAAACGCAAGCGAAGTGAAGTAGATTGTCTAGTGCCTAGCACGGGTAGACAAGGTACGTCATGTGCATTTATAACGGAAACATGTTTAGCATCAGTTTCTACCCATTCTTGGGTAGTGGATACTGGAGCTACTGACCATGTTTGTTATACTTTGCAGGGGTTCAGGCCGACAAGGCAGCTGAAGCATGACGAGATTACCATCTCAATGGGCAGCGGAGAACGAGTCTCAGCAGTAGCCATTGGAGATTTTACTTTATGCTTTGAAAACAATGTTCTGATTTTGAGAGATGTTTTATATGTGCCGGTTTTTCGGCGGAACTTAGTTTCAGTTTCCAGGTTATTTTCTGATGGATATTCAGTTATTTTTGATAGTGGAGTTTCTATCATTGGTAATAACGGTGAAATCTGTCATGGCAAACTGATTGATTCTCTCTATATCATTGATTGTATGCATAAATCTTCCGTGAATGTTGCAAACTCATCTAATAATAATAATAATCATTTAAAGAGAAAGTTTTCTTCCGATGAGGATCAAACATATCTCTGGCACTTGAGACTAGGTCACATCAATCTAAAGAGGATTAAAAGATTAGCATGTGATGGGCTCTTGGATTCCTTCCAAGTGGTACCGCATCCAATCTGTGAGTCCTGTATAGAAGGAAAGATGACGACCAGGCCTTTTAAGGCAAGTCAGTCTCGAGCAGAGGATGTGCTGCAATTGATCCACTCTGACTTATGTGGACCAATGTCCACGCAAGCTCGTGGAGGTTATGAGTATTTCGCCACATTCATTGACGATTACTCAAGATTCGGATATGTTTATTTGCTTCGCCATAAGTCTGAATGCTTTGAGAAATTCAAAGAATTCCGAACTGAGGTAGAAAAGAAGCTTGGTAAGACTATCAAGACACTACGATCAGATCGTGGTGGGGAATACCTCAGCAACGAGTTCTTGCAGTACTTGTCAGATAACGGGATTACATCCCAGTGGACTGCACCGGGAACCCCTCAACAAAATGGCGTAGCGGAAAGAAGAAATAGAACTCTCTTGGAAATGGTCAGGTCGATGATGAGTTATGCAAGCTTGCCGATTTTGTTTTGGGGGTATGCCTTGGAAACAGCGGCCTATTTGCTTAACCTGGTACCTTCTAAATCAGTTCCTAAAACACCTCTGGAACTCTGGTATGGGCGAAAGCCAAGTTTGAACAGAGTGAGGGTTTGGGGTTGTCCAACATATGTGCTGACAAAGGAACCTGATAAGTTAGAAAGCAGGGGCAAGCTGATGCTGTTTGTAGGATATCCCACGCAAACGAAAGGTGGTTACTTCTATTGTCCAGAGAATCAGAAAGTCGTTGTCAGTACCAACGCGAGATTCTTGGAGGACGAATATGTAAGAAACCACAGATCCAAGAGTGAAATTATTCTCCACAAGCTTGAGAATAAAGAAGCAATTCCATCAGGAAAACCCAGTGTAGTGGTAAATCCACCTGTAACAGGTGAGAATATACCAACACTGCCACTAATGCAAGGTATGGGACAAACGCGTACTGTGCCAACTACTGACACAGCTCAGATGCCTCGTCGCAGTGGGAGGGTTAGTCACCAACCCGAGAGGTATATGTTCGTGGGAGAGTCTTCTGACTTGATCCCGGAAAATGGACTAGATGATACCGACCCCTGGACATATGACGAGGCGGTATCTGATAAAGATGCGGACAAATGGCTGATCGCCATGGATTCTGAAATAGAATCCATTACTGCTATGGATGTATACCAGAAAATTGATTTGCCAGATGGCCATCGAGCCATAGGGTGCAAATGGGTATACAAAAGAAAGAAAGGATCGAATGGGGAAATTACAGCTTTCAAAGCAAGGCTGGTGGCGAAAGGTTATAGTCAGAAAGAAGGTGTAGACTATGACGAGACTTTCTCACCGGTAGCCATGCTTAAGTCCATTCGAATACTCCTGGCCATAGCAGCACATAAGAACCTAGAAATCTGGCAGATGGATGTCAAAACTGCGTTTCTAAACGGGTACCTTGAAGAAGGTAGGGACATCTATATGCAACAGCTAGAAGGTTATGTGCAGAAGGGCGAAGAACATTTGGTCTGGAAGCTAAGGAAGTCGCTGTATGGACTTAAACAAGCTTCACGGTCATGGAATCTCCATTTTGATGAAGTGATTAAATCTTATGGATTCTCACAATGTTCAAACGAGAGTTGCGTGTACCGTCTGTGTGTCATCGGAAGCGTAGTATTCCTTGCACTTTATGTAGATGATATTCTCCTATTTGGCGACAATGTGGAAGTATTGTCGGGCATAAAGGGGTGGTTATCCGAGCAGTTTCATATGAAGGACCTTGGGGAGGCAGGATACATCCTAGGGGTAAAAGTATTGCGGGAGCGCAATAAAAGGATGCTGACCTTGTCTCAAGGGTCATATGTGGATACTGTGATTGCCCGTTTTCAACATGCATAATGCCAAGAAAGGTCTGTTACCCTTCAGACATGGCATACATCTTTCCAAGGATCAGTATCCGATGACACAAAAGGAGAAAGATGAGATGAGCAACGTGCCGTATGCATCGGCCGTGGGTAGCCTCATGTATGCAATGTTATGTACGAGGCCAGATATCTGCTTTGCTGTAGGCATGGTAGCGAGATACCAGTCTAACCCTGGACAGGCGCATTGGGCCGCGGTAAAGCACATACTCAAATACTTGAAAAGGACAAGGGACTATTGTCTTGTTTATCAGTGTGATGAGTTGTGCCCTGTGGGTTATACTGATTCGGATTTCCAGGCAGACCGAGATGAAAAGAAGTCCACCTCTGGCTATGTGTTTACATTGGGAGGTGGGGCCATATCATGGAGGAGTGCAAAGCAGAAGTGCATTGCGGACTCCACCATGTAAGCCGAATATGTGGCAGCTTCTGAAGCTTCGAAAGAAGCAGTATGGTTTTGAAACTTCCTTCTGGAGTTGGACGTGATTCCTCAGCTACCCAGAACAATCACAGTGTATTGTGATAACTCGGGAGCTGTGGCTAATTCTAAGGAACCACGAACTCACAGAGCAACAAAACACATTGAAAGGAAGTACCATATTATACGAGAAATCGTAGCAAGGGGTGATGTGCTGATAGAAAAGATTGATATGAAAGATAATCTAGCGGATCCATTCACAAAAGCTCTGCCTCAGAAGGTTTACGAGATGCATGTACGTAGCCTTGGGCTGAGGGCAAAGCTAGCCACGTAGAATGCTTGATGTAATAGCTAGATTAGTTTAGACGCGTTATACTCTGGAAAGCAAATGTATAATGCTTTGAGTATAAGTGGGAGATTGATGGATTTATATACTGAAAGCATTATGATTGGTATATTATGTACAAGGTTTATTGGTTAATATACTGGGAATCATAATTGTTGTATGTTCATCTCCTGTCTGAATTAACAAACATGTGTCGCAAACACAATTGTCCTCTTATCTCGTCGATAGGGAGATCATACGGTGTGTAGAAGATCACGGAAGATCGTATGAATCGTTTGACCTAGCGAGATATAAATAGTCATCACAGCTGAGACAGTTCCAGGATAAACTGTCGGTGTAGGCTGCAGCATATGCGGATAAGCATCGTATCTTGGATGTCTTGGTATGCTGGTGTGGGGTACACATTGATGAGGACCTAAGTCGAGATCGATTCTTTTATCTGACATTAAAAGAATCTAGATCTTTATGACTCGATGGAATCTTAAACCTATATGAGGATACAGAAGTATACATATATTGTATGTCACTTTGAGTTGTAGAAAAGGTTCTAGTTGAACCTGTTCTTCTGCAGTCTTGGGTGACATCAATCTGTGTATGACTGTCTGATATCTGAACTAGGTAACCACATCCAGTATAGGATGGTGACATTCCCTGAACAGCTCAAAAGGTTCGTTATGCTAAAGTCCTGCAGGCTGATTAAGTTCAAGCATAAGTGAAAAGGTTTGAGTGGATTGATTCAGGAATTAAAGATGTTAATTAATTAAATAGCTTGTCAGAGCTTAAATTAATTAACGAATGTCTGTAACCTTAAATGTGGGGATAAACCGAGTCCAATGCAACCCGTTCCTCAAACGTGGTAGCAAATAGGTAGGACAATATTGATTCTCTGGTGGCATGAATCAATATTAATTAATTAATTATATTCTGGGTTGAATATGGGAATTAATTAATTGATAGGCCTTATTTGCTATTTGCATTCTGGTCCCTGGTCTGGCCCATGATAACTCAAGCCCAATAGAAGCCAAGAATTTCCTATAAATAGGCCTCAGTACCTCAGAACTCAATACACCTACTTCTCATAAGATCACAAGTTGCACACAGCAAACCAGAGCATTGGGAGCTGTGGTGATCGAGTGAGTTCTTGATACGAGGAGGAAATTCTGCTTCTCAACCGGGCAAGGGATCTGATAGATAATCTTCACCAGATTTTCAGATCAAGTTGGGATACAGATCAGAAGATCAGATCAGGAGGATTCTTCTTCTTCTCTCTCCTCTTTATTTTCGAAAATATTGATTTATTTTCTTTAGATTAATTTCCTCAATCTGTTAGGAAATTAAATCTTGGTGCGTGGGAAAGATCAAAGGGCATCCCTACGCACGCGTTCTTCATCGTTCTTCAATCCAGGTATTCCGCATAACCTTCTTATGCATAATAATATAGGAGCATGCTAGGATTGTTCATAGGCATAGCAATTTATTTTTGATATTCCAATTAACGATCCTTGGCAAACGGACTTCGTGATTCAGTTCACGAATCCCTACAAGTCCAACATAGTTCTGGAACTAAAACCTATACATTACCTCTCTCTCACCTTGTTCTGAATAGCAGCTTCAAGCACAGTGCACTTCACAGCCTGTTGAAACGGCCCAGCAGTATGAACAACAAGATCCACACCTACAAAGAGCTAATGGATGGTTATTGATGGCACTACTTGATGACAAAATTGAAGTCACGCGACTGACAAAAGAAGGAAACAACAAAACAAGAAAAAGAATCACAAACCCTTCAAAGCTTTTTCCAGTGACTGACTATCATTGATGTCAACCTCCACGAATTCACTGGTGTTGCCCAATTTTTTAACCACTGCAGCACCTTTATCCCTGCCAATCAACCAAGTAGAGCAATTCAAAATCTACCAACTATATGTATATGAACTTCTTTTTTTAAACGAAAAAGTAACAACAGCAACAATCCGGTCTAGGTAAACCTCGCTCCGCTCCTCTACATTAAGACCACAAGCCACACAAGAGAGGCAAATCGCACAAGAAATTCTGAAATTTGTCGATAAACTAGTAAAGTAGAACAAGATCAAGTAAAGAGAATTAATGTAACATTAACAATCGATATCAATACAAACTCATCAACCTAACAGATATTGAAATCACAGAACTGATAAAACAACCTGTTTCGACCGCCTACTACAATGCGAAGATTAGGGCAGAGTTTGTGCAGGGCAAGGGCAGTAGAACCTCCAACTCTTCCAGTACCACCTAGTATCAGAATTCTTGAACTCTCAACTTTCTCCGGCAGTTGGACTCTTTCAATGTTGGTGCTGCTTACCCGTTCACCATTTTCTTTAGCAGAAGACATGGGGAGATTTCTGCCAATGCCGGCGTTCAATTGCAGGCAGAATCTAGCCATGATTCTCTCTCTTTCCCTCTCCTCACTCGCAACGGATTGTTTCCGTCATGTGATTTGAACAACCACTATCTATGAACCACACATTTGCTGCCTTCCGATCACTTGGTACATGAGCCATGAAAAGCTTACTTTCGTCTGCCCCTGCATTCTCTGATGCTTCATTCTCTGCTGCAAAGTTGACTCGTTGATTTTTATATTATCCTTGGGGAGAATGACACATATACAGTCATTGCTGGTTCGGCGTTGTCTGCTGTGGAGATTGAAAAGCTCTCAAGGGTTCTGAGAATGCACCGGTCAGCTATAGGTTGGCAGATTTCCAACATAAAGGGAATCAACCCGTCAATAGTCATTCAAAAAGATCGTCCTTGAAGAAGGGAGCAAATCGAAGAGACAACCACAAAGGCGACTGAATCCGAAGATGTAGGAAGTGGTGAAAAAGGAGGTTTTGAAGGATCCATGCCCCTAGTGATAGTGAGTGGGTCAGTCCGACTCACATTGTTCCCAAGAAAAGGGGGTTCCAAAAGGTTATCAAGCCAAGAGGCGAGGAAGTGATCGAGAGACCAACTACTGGATAGCATTTCTACATTGATTACAGGGCTTTAAGTAATGCAACTCTTAAAGATTCAGCAGCTTCAAAACCTCCTTTTTCACCGCTTCCTACATCTTCGGATTCAGTCACCTTTGTGGTTGTCTCTTCGGTTTGCTCCCTTCTTCAAGGATGATATTTTTGCATGACTATTGACGGGTTGATTCCCTTTATGTTGGAAATCTGCCAACCTATAGCTGACCGGTGTATTCTCAGAACCCTTGAGAGCTTTTCAATCTCCACAGCAGACAACGCCAAACCAACAATGACTTGTTCAAAATTTAGGTAGAGAGAGAATGGGGAGAAATAAAGTGTCAGTGCACAAAATTGGGTCAAGGTCACTATATTTTTTCTTGTTTAATACTTAATTCGTTCTAATTTATTATTCTTACTTTTTTATCCCATTTATTAGTTTTATTTCTTAAAATGGCAAATTTTTCTTATCAATAAAATATTAATTCAATTACACTCACAAATATTGGTTATTATGTCATTTTGCTTTGGAACTATTAATTTGGAACGGATGGAATATATATATATATATAGGAGGGATCATGTAAAAAAAACTCCCCAGGTAAGAAAAAAGAATGAATCATGTCCATCAGATCTAAAAAAATCAATGGCTGATATGCAAACAAACAATGACTAAAACACAATCAAGCAACAACTTAAACAAAATCAAGCAACTCTGCAATCAAGCAACGACCTGAACACAATCAATCATCTTTCTCACTTTCTCACGTTAAGAATTTTCTCACTGGATCTGCTCCCTTATATATATATATATATATATATATATATATATATATATATATAT
>JAPKLW010000517.1:222972-260752 GCA_026898455.1 Plectranthus barbatus
TATATATATATATATATATATATATATATATATATATATATATATGGATGAGATCATATGATAATAAATAAGTATATTAAAAATAAGAATGAATCTCAGCCATTAGATCTAATTAAATCAATGGTTGATATCTAATCAAGCAACACTTAAAATGCAATCAAGCAACAAATAATCAAGCAATAACTGAAATACAATCAAGCAACATTGTAATCAAGCAATATAATAACTAAAACACAATCAAGCAACATTGTAAAGGTAATCAAGCGGCTTTATCATTTTATCACGGGGGGAATTTTTATCACTGGATTCACTCCCTATATATATATATTGTGGGAGCGGATCCAGTGAGAAAACTCTTAATGTGAGAAAGTGAGAAAGACGTTTGATTGCATTCACGACATTGCTTGATTGTATTCAGGTTGTTGCTTGATTGCAAAGTTGCTTGATCGTGCTTTAGTTGTTGCTTGATTATTTTGTTGCTTGATTGCGTTTTAATTGTTGTTTGATTCAATATCAACCATTAATTTTTTTAGATCTAATGGACATAATTCATTCTTTTTTCTCAAAGGAAGAATTTTTTTACGTGATCCTTCCTCTATATATTGTTTTAAATTAGTTTGTCTTTTCTATTGACGTGGTTACCAATGGGAAGTGGCCTAATAATACGAAAGAGAAGTTGTTGGTAGTGCAACTTCGAAGTAGTTACTGCTATGCTATTAAAAAAGTGTATTCTTTATCAAATATAATCATAGAAAACTCCAATATGCATAGAAGATTAGAAGCTGGAAAGAAAAGATAGCAAGGAATTTAAGTAAGATGAAGAGAGTAGTGAGAAGCAAGAGTGGGAGAGAAATCTATGGCCCAAAGTGGCGGAATAATATGGATGCCTCCCCTCAAGTTTCCGGAGTTATGCCACCACCTCCGGTGACTGAGATAAATCCCGTGGATAACAAAGGTCAGACTCAATCTTCTCAAGTTTCCGGTGTTACGCCACCACCTCCGGTGACTGAGATAAATCCCGTGGATAACGAAGGTCAGACTCAATCTTCTCAAGTTTCCGGTGTTACGCCACCACCTCCGGTGACTGAGATAAATCCCGTGGATAACGAAGGTCAGACTCAATCTTCTCTTAGAGTAATTTCTGTGTACTTTCTTCTAAATCTTTGTAATCATGATGTATGTATGGGCATTTTTTTCAGCAGGGATTAACAGAAGAGGAAAGCTTTCACATCTGCACTATCCAATGTACAGAGCTTGTGTAGAAGGTGATTGTGTAGCTGCTGAAATGCTTTTGGGGGAAAACCCTGATTTAGCAAGGGAAGAAATCAGTGAAGAGGGAGATAGAGCTCTTCATGTAGCTGCTTCCATGAAACACCTTCAACTCGTGCAAAAAATAATCGAAAGAATGAGCTATTTGAGTGACTTAGAGTTGTTTAGATGGGCGTGGCTACTCAGCTTGTTGCTATGCCGCTATATCAGGCGCAGTAGAAATCGCAGATTGTATGATAAGAAAAAATCCAAGACTTGCCACTACACATGACCGGGAAAATAAGACTCCCCTTTTAAAGGCAACTTTGCGTGGAAATTGGAAGATGGTTTCATATTTTTTGAAATCTGCTCAACTTGAAGATTTGTCGACTCAAGAATGGTTTGATCTTTTGCTTACAACCATTCGTCTCCAGAACTACGGTATGATCCCTCTTTTCTTTGCTTCTCATTTTTCTGTCCCCATCTCTCTTAGTTTAAGAAAGTGGCTCTGACCACGTTTAAGCGCTTCAAAATAGGCTCCAAAGCTATGGGTCCCTCAACGTATCAAAGCAGTTTCATGTGTTAATTAAAATCTGAGATCTGTTATAACAATAACAATAATAATTATTATTATTATTACTATTATTATTATTATTTTGCAAACTCTAAATCCTAACTTAGTGCCACTCCTCTCCCCTGTGCGTCGCCAACACTTCCCCCACTCATTGGTTGATGCACACGAGGGTTGGAGTGGGCTAAAGCCCCAGCCGAATATTTTTTTTTAATATAACTAATACTCCCTCTGTCCCAAGGGAATTATCCCCTTGGGATATGACACAATAACCAATGTAGTGGAATGTGGTAGAGATAGATAAAATTATTATTTTATTTGTTAGTGTGTATTAACTTTCCATTTTAGGTAAGGAGACAATTCGTGTGGGACGGACGAAAGAGGGACAATTCGTGTGGGACGGAGGGAGTATTTCATCTGTGCTTTAGACGGCGATATCTGTGTACATTGCGGTGTGTATACGGTATATATTCACATTTTCTTATTTTAAATTTATTTTATTGTATAAAAACATGATAACAAAGGTATGAGACTAGCTATAAAAATACAAAACTTATATATATACGAAAAGTATATACTTCCTCCATTCTATTATATTAGTCTTGTTTTTCTTTATCATCTATCATGTTATATTAGTCATATTTCTTAAAATGACAAATTTTTTATATATACTAATAAAATATTAATTTCACTACGTCACAAATATTGATTACCGTGTCCGATCAATATGTGTAATTGACCGGGCCTCAAAGAGTTTAGCATAAAATCCACTTTATTTATTTGTTTGTTAACTAAGTGATTGATACAGCGATTTTGTAACAAATCTATATCTATATAAAAGCAGGACCCCTAACAAGAATTTTTTTCCCGCTTAAAGAAAAACTTCCAAATATAATTAATCATATAAGTATAGAAACTTACTAATATGGTCACTCTAATTTGGAAAAAGCGGAATTACGGATATTAATAATCAAATCATCATCAATTGAAAGCATAAATTAAGGAATTTAATTCATTAATTAGTATCAAATAATGGCAATAATCCAAACATATACGTATTATAAATAGTTGATCATGTTTACATTTTTCATTCACTCACAATAGTCTCATCTATTTTTTTCCGTGCCGCCACAACAAAATACAAAAGAATGATCTTTCATTTTCTCAAAAGAAGGTACAAACTAATCCGTACAACTAATATTTTTTTATAGGATTTTATTATTAGATTTTTGTTTGTTGTTAATTAATTGGTTGTAATTTCATTTGTTGTTCATCTTTTTGTAATTTCGATTAATTTTCATGTATCATTATATTTTAAAAAAATTGATATATTTGAATATTTCTTATTAAGTGTGATTTTTTCTTTTTTAATTTTATCAGGTGATGGAGAGAGCAAGATGAATATGAAGATAGATCTGAAAACAATATCCAATGGATGATCTTGCTTTTGATAATTGTATAGTATAAAGTGTTGTTTATTTTAATTTTTAGTTAATTTTTTCTCTTATGTAATTTGCAAGGAAAATACACTTTGACCCTAATGTAAATAAGTTGTATTCTTTTTATTAGATTGTTATATTTTACTTTTTTATCTATTACTCCATCATATCAGAAATATTATAATTTTATCTGTTAGAATTATTTTTTAAAATTAATAAAGTTTATAGTAAGTTTGTGGAAATAAGTCTTAAATTGCATAATATACTTTTTGTAAATATAATCTGTAATAGGAACTTTAGTTAAAACAATAAGCGTACACTTGATTCCAAATCATTTTTTTAAATGTTAAAAATAACATCCAAATAATAAAAAAATAGTTGAAAGGAGAAATACAATAAATAATTTTTTTCGTCTTTTTAAGTAGTTTTGATCCATAATTGATTCTCTACTGTCTATGGGAAGTAGTTAATGCAAAAAATATAATATGAGGAAAATAATAATAAATATGATAATGCATGGATAAATTCAATATGGTGTCGTTAATTACTTCTAAAATGCCTAATTTGTATAAAAAAAATAATATATATATATATATACTAAAAGACAAAACCCCAAATAAAAAAATTTCCCCAAAAAATACTTTTCAAATAACTCTTTAATATATTAGGTAATTAACATAAATATATTAACTATATAACTAGATTTCCTAAAATTACTCTACAACAAATAAGGAAAGAATAATAATTATGACAAAATAATTATAATTTAATTAAAAAATATCATCTTAATTAAGAATGCAAAAATATCAATTAATTCAAAGTCATTAACTCACAAAACTCAAGACCCTCAAAAGAAAATTGATGTGATCATATTTATCCGAAATGGACAAAATAAAATATGGCAATTATATGATGCAAATTATAAGGAGAATACATACAATCATTACGAATTGAAAAAATGCAATTAATATAATGACAATTTAGATGTAAATTACAGGGCATAAATTTTGATATTATTAAATTATATGTAATTAGTATGGACTTTCTAAATCTCTATAAATATTAACAAGTAGTGAAAAACCATTGCCTCTCACACATGTGAGCAGCGAGGCTTCTCTATTTAGTTATTTGTGCAACTCATGCAATGCTGCGGAAAAAAATATATATATGCCATTGCTATTTGGGAACAAAGGTGTGCTGGAGAAGTCGAATTTTTTGTGTAATTTTATTATTCTTAAATGACTTGATGTAAGTAAATTAGGGGATTTAAAATGTATATTTAAGATTTTATTGAAGTATGACAATTGTTTAGTTTGTAGGTTGTCAACTTTTCAATTTAATCATGTTGTTTTTATGTTGTACTCAAAATGACATTGGTATGATTGTATGTAATGAAAAATATGATTAGGGAAACAAAATTATTATTTTGTTAAGATGTCTGTGTAATTTAATTTATTTAATTGTTTCAATTAATTGATTATTCAACCCATTTTTCAGGATTTTCCTTAACAATGTCAAAAGTAATATTGTATATATAAAAACAAAACTCCTCCCAAATAATCTTAGAATGATGAAGAATTCGTACTATATTATAGTGGGCATAATAGGGACTTTATATAAAAATAAATAATTCAATTGGTTGAGGAATTAAATTGATTCAGTTTGAAAAATTAAATTAACTTAATCATAAGGGTCAATCTAATTCTTATCCCAATAAATAATAATGTATAAACAAAATCATTGTACTCCTTCCGTCCCACTTCAATTGTCCACCTTTCCTTTTTTGTCCGTCTCATTTAATTGTCCACTTACTTAAAATGGAAAAATAATACTCACTCACTAATAAAATATTAATTTTATCTATCTCTACTCACATTGGTTATTGTGCCAAAAGCAAAGTGGACAATTCATATGGGACGGAAGGAGTACATTTTTATTGAATCTATACAATTCGAATTTTACACTGTACGACTTGGAAAATTATTTTCACGTGGGTTTGGGATCAAACTTTAGGCAATATTATATAATAATATTTATTTGACTTATGTATCTTCTTTAATCATCCCCATCACGTTCTCAGTTGTTTTTGTTAAAATAATGGTATAAATTAATAAAAAAATAAATAAATTGATTAAATAGATAGACATAACACCTATATGTAGGGATGTCAATCGGGTTGATCCATCGGGTTTCGGGCAAACCTATCAGGCTGCGGGCTATTTGGTCCGGGTTAAACTTTTATCGGGCTAAAAGTTTTTTAACATAACCCTAACCCACCGGTTTTCGGGCTGACATGTCGGGTTGACAAGATTTACGAGTTTATTTTTGTAAAGATAAAATATTTTAAAAACCCCTCAAAAAATAAAAAAAAGAAGATGATGCACCAACATAAATAAAAGACATCAAACAACAATATCTTCGCAAAAAAAATAGTGATAAGTGGATAAAAAGTTGTCCACTCATAATTCGAAAGGAAAAAAAAACATCAGTCCCTATAAACCAACTAATTAAAGTAATAGATTATAAAATTTAATGTAGTTTTCACTTGGGTGAACATAACAACGAGAGGATGAAGGTGCTAATAAATGAGTACGTACACTAATTAGGAGAGTTAGGAGAGTGACGAGTGGAAGACAATGAAAGAAGAAAAAAAAAGAAGAAATTTTCGATTTTAGGGTGACAGATTATGTCACTGGGAGAGAGATGAAATGCTGTTTGACGGAAAATTAGGTATATGGTATTAGGTGTATAAATAATGAGTATAGTATGATATAAATAATATTAGAAATAATGAATAAACATTATATATATATATATATAATTGATTTCTTTTTTTAAATAATAATGCATTTATTTAAACTCAAACACTCAGATTTCCCTGAGAAGCCCTCATGGTCATTTGTAAAATACTTTCACTACTACCCTAAGCAGGGGAAAAATAATGGAGTAATTTTTATAGATGAATATTGATGATTCATTTTTATTTATTCTAAACTGATTTTTAACATTGAATCTCTTTCTAAATATAATATTACCTTAAAATGGACAACAACAAAGTTTTTATGAAATTTTGTTGTATTAAAAAGAATCTTCAAAGAGAAGTTATTCTATCCATATATTTTTCTTATATATATAATAATTTAAGTTGTAATACTAATATAAAGTTAAATTCGGTGCATTTAAACTTAAACATTTTATTTCTTTTTATAATAAATTGAAAGTAAAAAAAATTAAGGTATAAGTTTACTTCAATCATGTATGTGCCAACCATAACATTATAATATTTAATTATCTAAAATTAATATAACTCTTTTAAAAATATCAATTTTTTAATATATTTGACTACAGAAAGAAATAGTGACAATTTATTTTATTTAATAAGATATTATATATTTTAATGCAATTAGTATTATGTATAAATGACATTCGGAAAAGTATTTTATATATTTATTATTTATAAAATATTAAAAGTAATATATACGCGCCGCGCATCGCGCGGGAGAAAAACTAGTTCCATACAAAAGAAATAAATATATATTGACATATCAAAATTGTTATACTTTTGTACTAACACATAGATTAAGGGTTTTATAAAAACTTAGTTTGAAGACTTGGAAGGTTATTTTTTTATTTAGTATTATAAGTTAATTTTTTTAAAAAGATTTGAGGAGAATAAAAATACCTGTCATTCAAATAAATTGAGGGGAATATAAAGATTTAAGAAAAATTATAAAGAATTTAAATTTTAAAATCACTCAAAATTTTGTTAAATACTTTATAATTCGGTTACGCGAATTATGGCACTATTATGCCACCACACCAGATATAATCAATTATGCCTCTATATGGATTATGCATGTTATATGATCTAATTTAAAATTAATAAAATTTGTTAGTTGGGTGTGCTAATGTTTAAGCTAATAAATAGATAAGTATATTTAAATAAATGAATATGAATGATTATCTTATATATTTTATTTTCTAAAAATAAATGTCTATAATTTTTTGAATTAATTTTATTATACTTTTTATTTTTTATTAAAATAAAAATGTTTTTTTCCAAAAATTGGGCTGCGGTATTTTTCAAAACATTCAAAAAATCTTCTAAAATAATTTTGATATAAATGTATGAATAATTATTTAATTTATTAATTAAAAATTGTTTCCACTCTTTTTTAGTATAAATACTATTCTCTTTTACTAATAATATATTAGTAGATAGATTTCCCAAGCTTCCCCTTATAATATGAGTTTTTTTCTAGTCTCTCAAGTTACACCATTTAATTAGGTGGTTTTTCAATTTATATGTATAAATTTAACTAACCATTGTTACTAAATTTAAGAAAAAAAGTATTAAAATATATAATATGAAAATGACTCCTTGCAGTTGAATTTTTTTCCCTAAATATTAGCTAAAAAAGCTTATGTGAGTATATATATAAATATAAGGATTGGATCCGGTGATAAAAATCCCCCCGTAATAAAATGATAAAGCCGCTTGATTACCTTTACAATGTTGCTTGATTGTGTTTTAGTTATTGCTTGATTACAATGTTGCTTGATTGTATTACAATTATTGTATGATCATTTGTTGCTTGATTTCATTTTAAGTGTTGCTTGATTAGATATCAACCATTGATTTAATTGGATCTAATGGATGAGATTCATTTTTATTTTTAATATACTTATTTATTATTATATGATCTCATCCCTATATATATATATATATATATGGCAGTGATCAGGTGAGAATAGAAGTTAGTATGAGAAATAAGAATTAATCTCGCGTGTCCATCTCATCAAATCGACGAGCATGATTCATTCTCAGAAAATTGAAAAATGCGGCATTTTTGCCCTAATATCCTGCAGTTTTATCCTTTAAAGGCTAAAACTGTAAAAATACTCAAACATAAACAACAACATTCATTTTAAGCCCGATTTACTTCATTTTTAACCCAGTTTACTTCATTTTTACATAAATACAAATTTTTTTAAAAAAATTAAACATCTTATTCTTCAAAGCAGCAACACGAGCGTAGTCTCTATAAAACTCAATATGAACATCAACTGTTCTAAAAACTCTGCCTTTAAAATGTTTTATCTCATCAACACACTTTGGAATAAATGAACCTCTAACATACAGAAATGCACAAAGTTAACACTAAAGATGCACAATATAATAGTAAAAATGAACGTCGATCTGAATAAAACAAAATTTTTAAACTATATTCAAGCACAATTAACAAAGTCGAGACCGAACACGAATGCGAAATCCAGAAACAAAGAAAAAAATCCGATCGACAGAAGAAATATAAATAAAATCGAACGAAGAAGGAAGAAGAAATCAAATCGCGCGAAGAAAGGAATAAAAAATCTGATGAGATGTTATTTCAATTTTTTTAAAAGCTAAAATTACAAAAATAACCTTAATTTTCAAAACTGTAGGATAATCGAGGAAAACTGCACACGGAGTGAAATAGATCATGAGCGTTGAAATCACAAAATCAAAGACTGAGATTTATTCTCATTTCTCATACTAAAAACTATTTTCATATGATCACTATAATATATATATATATATATATATATATATATAATTGAAATTTTAATCCAGTTAAGTAATTGTTACTACTAATTTTAAGGAAACAAAATTATGAAATATATAATATGAAGATTACTCCATGACATTTAGAAAAAAAGTATTCCTAATTTTTAACTAAAAAAGGTTAAGTGAAAATATGATGTGATTAAGGCGGGAACAATTTTTATGAAACTATTTTCATTTAATAATTAATATATTAGTAGATGAAAATAAGGGGAAAAGAAAAGGTACGAGCTAGGGGTTTAAAATGAAGATGTATTGAATTTGTTTTTCCGTTATATTATTTTAATTACTTAAAATTTAATGGAACTCCCTTATCAAAAATTTCTGAATTCACGACTGCTCTCACCCTTGTTGCTGCGCTGTGAGCATCAGCTCTTCTTATTTTTTATTGTTTAATTATTTGTTTTTATTGTTAATTGTTAATTCGTGATCGGTAATTATTAATAGTACATAAATATCATATATATATAATTCGTAATATTAAAAAACCAATTGCTTTATATACTTGAAGCGGTTCATTTCGCTTTATCGCTTCATCTTTTGGGGTCTTATCGATTTACTCGCTTAGCGCTTTTTAAAATTTTATATGTAATATTTCGTATTTTTTAGAGTAGAGTTTTAAATATATACAATTCTTAATTGCTAATAAAAACAAATATATATCTTGCAGGTTTAGCTTCAGAAATATTGAGCATAAATTAACAAGTAGCTACAATATCGAAGAATGAAGGAACAGCTTTGCACGTGCTGGCGGAACAACCTTTCTGCGTGAATGGTAATTAAACTATTGAAATAAATGCAAAATGTATATTATGAATTTCAATATTTTCATATTTTTTTGTGTTTGTGTTGTGTTTTTTCAATTTCAGGATTGCAATACAAGCGAGGTGTAATGAAAAAACAAATGCGGTTGTTGGCTGAGAAGCTGTTGGTAGGCATTGAAACGTTGGGTGAATGTGGTGCAGTTGAGCTGATGAAAAACCCTCCCATTCTTCATGCTGCAGCGACATTAGGGAACGTGGAGTTGATAACTATGGTTACTCAAAACTACCCTCAACTTGTTTGGCTCAAGAACAATGAAGGCCATACTATCTTTCATATTGCTGTCAAAAATCGTCACGAGAACCTATTCATGCTGATTAATGAGATGGGAGGTAGTAAAGATTTGATTGCACAATCGCAGGATGGAGATGGTAACAACATTTTGCATATAGCAGGGGAATTAGCGAGCATGGATCCTGTTGTCGCCAGCTTTTCATTTGCAGGAAGAGAAGTTATGGTTTGAGGTGATTAAGTTGATTGGTATTTTCAGAAAGTGAAGGAAACAGTAACGCCATTGTGTAGGATGATGATAAACAAAAATGGGGAGACAGCAGCAGAAGTATTTTCAAAGAGGCACGAGAGGTTAATGGAGGAAGGTAGAACATGGATGAGGAATGTAGCAGATTCATGCATGCTAATCGCAACGTTGATATTTACGGTGATGTTCGGTTTCGCCTTTGCGGTACCAGGAGGTTACGATCAATACACCGGGACTCCTCTACTCCTGGGCAGAAACTGGTTCACATGTTTCGTAATATGTGAAGGTTTGGCTATGTTTTCATCGGCATACTCACTTTTTTGTTTCCTGGCTGTCATGATGTTTGGTGAGAAAGTTAAGCTTGTGGTGTTCGTATGGGGAATTTATGCGCTCACATTATCTGTTGTTGCTGCCTTGTCTGTTTTCACCTCAGCTTTCTTTTTGATCTACTCTAAGAAAAAGGATAGTATTTCTAAAAGTATTATCCAGTCTTTCTTTACGCTGAATTATGAGGTCATGTTTATTACCGTTTCCTGCCAGCTGATTGTCTTGAGCCTTTACCTTCCAAAGAAGAGATTCGTCAAGGGCAGATACACTCTTTTCAAGAAACCTGATGCTGTCAAGAAACGCAGGTTTTGGATCTTTTGAAGGATATATTTGTATTCTTTCAATAATCGTGTTTTGTGTTCTGATTATCGTGGAGTTGTGCATATGAAGATACACATATCTGGATCATACATACCTAAATCTTAATTCAATGGTGTCTCCACTGATTATTTATACCAGTCACACACACCTCCATGATCTACTAGAATGAAGTATTAACTTGAAAACAAGGGAATACAGATTTATTCCGGGATAGAAATCAACTAGTACGTCATTGTCATCCCAACATATCACACAGTCAGGAATGGAAGATAGACAATCGAGTGTGTCCATCGTTCAATCATCATACGAGCTATGGCCATATGTCTGTGCTTCAAATCTGCATGATACAGAAAATGTATACACTATTTTGGTTAAAATTTATACTAGCCATGAAAACTCTTAGAAAAACAAAACACTACCGTTGCATCTTCAGAAGCAAACACGAGCATGATGTACGAGGATTTTGCAAGGAAATTCTCAATTGTAGATCCCAAAACCTAACTCCTTGGGATCTGTCTCAACCATCCAGGGAGCCCTATTATTAAACACAACCAAAATCCAGCGTTACCATAAGCTGGCTGCATAAAGTAGAACAAATGAAGGCTTTCTGCAAAAAGATCATATATACTTATTCATGATGAAATTGATTGTTCCTTGTGCAGCACGACTCAAAAGGGTTTCCCTTGCCTCAACTGCAACACCTTCAGGCTACAAGCAAGCAGATCATGACATGAAGTAATGTGATTACAGTAGTAGTATTGTTTATGTTCTTTAATCTTTTCTAGTAGATATACATACCTCTTCAGGAAACCAAACTCCGGGTTTTGTGTTCCCTTCAAGAATTGCCAGGACAAATGCAGCAGTAGAAAATCCTACTGATCTGAAAAAGATTCAAAAGGGGAAACTAATAACCATGGAAATCAGCGGAGAAACAAATTCTTAATATATCAACTTCAATAAGATATCTGAATCACAGACAAAGGAAGAGCAGGTTTCCATTGTCATACTTACTCGGATAGTTTTTTGTGGCTGAATATTCCTATTCTAGACTTTCCGTCAGAACAATCCAAATCAACCTGTTTTTAAGTAAATGCATCAAAATCACTGGCTTCAAATAATTTATAGACAAACAAATTGCAGATAGGAATAACATAAGAAGGCAAATGTACCCTCATTGACACTCTCTCTCCAGCGATTCCATCAACTGCTCTGACTAAAGGGTCAAACAAGTCAACTAATTGTTGAACTTTACTTCTGTCTCGCAAGGTTTCCTGAATATTTTACGATTCTTACAATAACATATTCAACAGAAATTAATATAAACCACCAAAGAAAAGGTCAAGGGTACCACTCATTCAAATGTGGAATTGTTAATACATAAATAGTATGTCATCTTAGGGAGGGGGAGAGAGAGACGTTGAAAAGTAAATTATTTAAACGTTGTCCTAAACCATTTACAAGTCTGCAGATGGGGAGATATATGAAGCATGATACCAATATAGCTAATTCAGTTCAATTATATTATAAAGTACAAATCAGAGATTTGACCAATAAAGGAAGCATTTCATCAATTAAAGATGAAATTCAGTTTTCAGAGTTTAATTCACATACAGCAGGGAGCAAGTATGTCATGGCAACCATCCCCCAATTCCAGAAGAAGGGCGCAGTCCCAAACCGTGCACTCACAGTTGGAATTCCAAGGACCTCATGGATGCTTCTTACCTCCGGTAAATTCCTGAAAATAATGATTGTTTAATAATTACTAGTGCAGGTTGTCTCATGATGCCATTCAGTTCAAATTTTCAAGATGCCATTGTGGCTTTTCTGCAGTCATGCTTTAAGCAAACTCCGAAGTAGGGTCTAAGGAATGTCTGTATTTAAAGACCATAAAGGTTATTTACTAAGAATTTACAAATTATACACCAAGTGACTTGAGTCATGTTCCAGGACATGCAGAACCAAAAGTGCAGATGGCTAATTGACTTAAACTCTGAAATCAAATGGACAAGTAAGAGCTTCTATCTGGAGTAGTTTATGCTGGCAGCAGAAGAATTTGTAAAACTTACAAGAGGAAAACGTCCTTTTTCCCGATTCCCAGTCCAAAATCAATGTTGAGCATCCCACTATAAGGTTTCAGTTTGATTCTCTCTCCTGCCAAATACCAAGTAAGCCCCAATTTACCACCAATAGAGGTCATGGACAAAGAGAACAGAAAAGGCATAGTCCATGAGCCAACCTTTGTTATAAGCAACTACCTCCTCTCCTAGAAGTAAAAAGCTAGTAGATAATATTGTTGGGCCAGCACCACCAGAGCCTGCAGTGTAGTAATAGAACCTAAGAGCAAGGAGGCAAGTTAAGTGCACAAGAATTTTCGCAAAACACAAGGACATCACATAGGATTTAGTCCAAATTCTAAGAGGCGCACAGCAGCTGAGAACTCTATATAAAGCTTTGATTGTAGCTGTTTTACTTGGACTTAAACACATTAAAATCATTTGTATTTACGTGCAATTTCTCAGTTATTAGTTATTACTGTGTGAACCAACAGGTACTGAGTTTTTCTATGCTTTCGCTAAATCTTAATATTTCTAAGACCGTAACATCAGAAAATTGTCTTGTTATGTTCAAATATATGGTTATCTATATTTGCAACTGAATTACTAGAAAATTTTGCCACTATACACAACCTTACACGCAAAATCAATTAAGCTCTCCAAAGTTATAAGCCAACTGTCCTTCATCAATTGTCTTTGGTAGTTATTTCTAAGGATTCTAATGTTGATGATAGTTACAATTTTATGGAGAAAATATAATATTTACCTCAGCCTCTCTGGTTCACCTATGCCTTCACTTTTGGCTGCACGGACGAGCTCTGCTGCCATCACTGTAATAATATTGGAGAAGCATTAATGGTGGAAAGTGAATGAATCCCTAAAGCCAACGACAAAAGCAAAATGAACTGAATGATGATAAAATAGAAATAGGATTTTGGAGCCAATACTATGTTACATATTGAATAGGAAGACCCATCGTGGACAATAAAAGAATACTAAGATATTCTAAATGCATAACACTGAACATGTGACAGGAAAAGTGCACAACACAATACACAACACTGAACCTTCCACTCCAACAAAGAATTTAGCTATTTAAATAAAGGAACAGCTAGATGTTTATGCACAACAAGGTTTCTCAGGATAATGCCACAGAACCGTTGCTCACTCCTGGGTAGATTCCCCCCGTTATTATCGCTGGAATATTTGCATCCAACGCTCTGTTCATATAGGATTTTGCACGTTGCGCGTAGCTCGTGTCATCACACACATCAAGATATGCAATCTGCATCATAGAAAGAATAAGCATCATGCTTGTGCCTTGAAAATGAGAATAACAATTAAGATATAAGTCCAACATAGTTCTGGAACTAAAACCTACACATTACCTCTCTCTCACCTTGTTCTGAATAGCAGCTTCAAGCACAGTGCACTTCGCAGCCTGTTGAAACGGCCCAGCAGTATGAACAACAAGATCCACACCTACAGAGAGCTAATGCATGGTTATCGATGGCACTAGTTGTGGATGAAATTGAAATCACACCACTGACAAAAGAAGGAAACAACTAAACAAGAAAATGAATAGGAAACATCACAAACCCTTCAAAGCTTTTTCCAGTGACTGACTATCATTGATGTCAACCTCCACGAATTCACTGGTGTTGCCCAATTTTTTAACCACAGCAGCACCTTTATCCCTGCCAATCAACCAAGTAGAGCAATTCAAAATCTACCAAACAATATGTATATGAACTTCTTTTTTAACGAAAAAGTAACAACAGCAACAATTAGGTCTAGGTAAACCCCGCTCCGCTCCTCTACATTAGACCACAAGCCACACAAGAGAGGCAAATCGCACAAGAAATACAGAAACTTGTCAAGAAACAAGTAAAGTAGAGCAAAATCAAGCACACAATGTTGTAAACCCCCAAAAAAAGAATTAATGTAGCATTAACAATCGATATCGATACAAACTCATCAACTTCCAAATAAATTTTATGCACTTCATGGAAATTGAAACAGATATTGAAATCACAGAACGCATAGAACTACCTGTTTCGACCACCTACTACAATGCGAAGATTAGGGCAGAGTTTGTGCAGAGCAAGGGCAGTAGAACCTCCAACTCTTCCAGTACCACCTAGTATCAGAATTCTTGAACTCTCGACTTTCTCCGGCAGTTGGACTCTTTCAATGTTGGTGCTGCTTACTCGTTCACCATTTTCTTTAGCGGAAGCCATTGGGAGATTTCTACCAATACCGGCGTTCAATTGCAGGCAAAATCTTGCCATGTTTCTTTCTCTTTCCCTCTCCTCACTCGCAACGGCTTGTTTTGGTCTGGGTTATCAGTTTATCATTATTGATTATTGATTATGTGGGCATGCTTTTGACACTCACGACGTGTCCACCAAAGCTATTCCTTTTCTTTTCCTTATTCACATTTCTTTTTTCATATATTTGTCCCATAATATTAGTTAATTTTCTTAAAATAACAATTTTTTTACACTTTTATACTTTGATAATCGTGGCCGGTTAAATATAAACAATTTAACCGGGACCGATGGTGTATTATTTTTTTTTATGTACTTTTTTTTTAGTATGATAATTGATTGACTGTAGTTGATTCTTTGCAAATTATATGCTTCAAAATATTAAAGGATACTATACTTTTATACTTAATAAATAATACTTTCAATAATATTGGTGGAGAATGTTATAGGGACAAGTCAGGTTTTGGGCCAAATTTATTGGATTGCAGATTAATTATTAGTCCATGTCAATTTAAGTTGTAATTTTTTAGGTTCAAAAATATTGAAACTAATTCTAGCATTTCGATTTTTGGGATAGAGGGTCGATTCAACGAATTTATGAATTATTTTTTAGTTTATTTATTCTTTCTCTCTTTTAATATTTTAAATAAAGAAAATATAACTTCTTTCGTATGAAAAATCCAAAACACATTACAAATGTTTATGTATTGATAAATTTAAATATTAAAAAGTATATTATTTCTTGTTTTAACAATATTTAAATATGTTCGTAACTTCATAATTGAATAAACTTAACTATCTAGTAAAATACTATTTAAATCAAATATAATTATACAATTTAAAAATATGATTTTAAACATTAGAAGATATTTTAGTAATACAGTTATCATAAAAATATTAGTAATAATTAATCATATCAATGGGGTCAACTTATCGAGTTGCTCGGATTAATTTTTTTCCAGATAGAAATTTGTCGATCATAACTGAGTTTTTGCTCGGATTAATCAAACCAGCTGGGACTTTGGGCTAAACTTATAACAATAATTGGTAGCAAATAATACCCTTATGTATAACAAACGATACATGCATGCATACATATTAATATACGTAACAAATATTTTGAATCCACCAAATTATGGGTCCGGTCCAGACAAAAATGTTGAGATTTGAGAACATCTTAATGGGCTATATATGGGCCGTCAGTTAGTGGGCTGTGAATTAAGCTCAGCTCTCACAACTACCGAATCCTACTATTAACTAATACTTTAAATATGGTTCTCTTTAAATATCACTTTAATTCCAAACTTTTATGCAATTTTATTAATACATAAATTGGGCTCTCTCTATATTTTATTCAAATGAACCAAAAAAAATAATAATAATAATGATAATTGATGAGAGATCTATCTAACATAAATTTATGCTCTAAAAAGGCTTTGATTCTCTCTCACATGCCTCCATAATATTCCACCTACACTCTTAAAAGATATTCAAACTGAATAAAATCGCTCCCAAAATAAAAAAAATAATATTCAAATTAAAGTGTGAGTGGGACGTAAATAAATTAAAGCCGGTGACGCAGCAGGTGACGTGTGGCGTGTCACGTGACCGTTGACGTGTGGTGGTTTTTTAACTTACGCGGGGAATCGAGTGGGCAGGGGCAATCTCGTAAATCGCCACTTCCTCGCCGTGGGGGCATACCGACACCACGCTCTACGCCCCATGTATTGCAAAATTTACAATTTCCAGCTGCTTTTTTACTTTCCTTTTTTATCTTTTTTCAAATTTCAATTCTTTTTTTTTTTAATATATATATATTCAACACGAGCACGAGTCAATAATGATTAATATTTATGAATTGCTGTGGTTTTGCCAAGAGCCTAAAAACGAGATAGAAAAATATTTTGAAAGTGAGGGCTTGCTAATGCGAGCCAAAAATTTCAGTTGTGAAATCTAATTAACAAAGCTTAAACATTAGGAAATAAGGATGGAGCCTCATGTAAAAGGATCTAACTTTAACATATAACATAATAGAACTCCTCGCCCTTTGAGGGTTGATCGATTGACTGAATCGACCTTTCCTCTCATCCTTAGTTCATTATCCACAATCTGATCTGGTCGAGGGGTTTTGTACAGATCCTTCGGACACAAATGAATCCTCTTGCACATAGGCTAGCTAGCAACTTTAATTGATTCATCCCTTATACTTAGGGTGAATAACTTATTTTTTCTTGTGCATTCGAAAGGCTTCTGATCCTCCGGATTTTGGTGCAGGGCACCATCTCCTTCGTTTGCGGACTCTTTTATCAGTGTTTGATTTTGACTCTTAACATTGTTTTACAAGAAATAGAGCGTTAATGTTTGTTGGAGGAGACTATAATTTTGACCTTAGTATAATATTATCTGCATTTCTAACAAATTTAGTATTTTGTATGACATAGTTTCTAGAAATAATGTAGCAAGTGAAACAACAACACACAATGAGTGGGCACACAAATTTGGCAAACAAAATGGGACACCTACCAAACCAAAAAAATGTCAGATAATTGTAAGGCAGCGAGATATTTTATAGTATTAAATTTGATTCTTGCAAATAAAAATACATTATTGGTAGCCACATGCAGGTGAGAGCGACCTGTGGTACCTTCTATTCATCAACAAGTTTCCTCGACAAAACTAACCATTTACTTAAAATTAAATCTCTTTTATTTATTTTACCCAATATATTGTATCTTGAAGCTAGCTATATATAAGAATATTATACTGATTAAGTATATTTGTCTCTTATAAGATTATTTAATAATGAAGTAACGAATTCGTAACTTAAAAATAATACCTAAATAAGCATATTTTAGATGTATTCATATTCGTACACACTAACATTAAATCATTAATATAATAATGGCATTCGTCATTAACAAGAATTAAAGTAAAATTATATATATAGTAATAATAGTGGTCACTAGAAAAGTTGTTTGAGACGACTATGTTTCTTATTGGTCACAAATAAATAATATAATATTAGTCATAATTGACTTCTTCGAGAATCAAATTTTATAAAGATTATATTGAAAGTTAAAAAAGAAATGTGTGATTATCGTTTACAATAGTTGATATAGAAGTTTCCAAGGTTATGGCGGTATGATCAATTTTCCTAATTGATAATTTTCTAAAAACTTGTAATTTAGCATCAATCATTTTTTCTTAAAACTTTATATGGAGATGTAAGTATGTAAGGCTAGATTTTTATTCGAAATTAAGGTTTGAGTTTATTGAAATTTCAATAAACATGAAAATATAATAATTTTCTAAATAGGTTCAAGACTATATAACATATGGTAATAAAATTTGGACTTTCAGTTTACTTAAGTTCTATTAGACCCTACATAATAGTTATAAATATATTTTGGGTAATTCAGACACAGCCACAATTTTACTCAATGCAGCCTCATTCACATTTTAAAATATTTATATTACAATTTTACCCTTTTTAAAATATAATTATATTTTCTAAACGTAGCTATAAATTGAGTAATTCTAAATACAACCACAATTTCTCAATATAACCTATTAATTATTTTTATAAAAATAAAATTATTAATAAAAATTATTATTTTAACCTCAATTTAAAAATCTACCAAAAAAAATAAAAACAAATTACATTGATTAGCATAGCCCCACTAATTAACCGCCACAATTTGAAAGAAAGAATAAAATAATTCTCTCATCATTCAACAAACAATTTACAAATTAATATTCATAACCTCCATCAATTCAAGATTCATTATATTCATAACCTCCATCAATTCATTTTTTTTTTTATTTTGGTAGATTTTAAAAATTGAGGTTAAAATAATAATTTTCATTAATATTTTTTATTTTTATAAAAATAATTAATAGGCTATATTAAGAAATTGTGGATGTATTTAAAATTACTCAATTGTAGTTATGTTTAGAAAATATAATTATATTTTAAAAAGGATAAAATAATAATATACATATTTTAAAATATGAATGAGGCTGCGTTGAGTAAAATTGTGGTTGAGTTTAGAATTACCCATATATTTTTATTTGTAAATAATAATAGAAACCATGTAATTAGAAATATCAACTATATTTAATTATTTTTATAATATATAATATAATAAAAATAACTTATTTACTATATTATTTTAATTTCAAACAATTATTTATTTAGAATTTATATAATATACTATATATATATAGACGGGCCTATTGGATTAAAAATGTAATTTAAAGTATGGATCTAAATTATTTAACTATATAAACTTTTCAAGAAACCCGATCCTAAAATTTCAATTAATAAGTTCGGCCTAAAATAGAACAAACTTATTATCCTTATCAAAAAGTCTAATATTTCCCGCCCTTAATGTATACAATATTTGAATACAAATAAATAAATCTTCTTAATATTGCTTGAAATGTAAGCGTAATTATTGTAATCTTATCTCTAACATTATTATAGACCTAGTTCAAGAAATACAAGTTTATTATTTTAGGAATGAAACCAAAACAAAGTCGAAAAAGTTTTTTTCTCATTAAATATAAAAGAGGGGGGACGTTGTGGCTTATTCAAGAATAGATGCAAATTGAAGATTTAAATGAAAATAAATTGGTTGAGGGTCCAATATTAATTAATACATGTTAATTGAAGAGAGTGAGTGCACAAATTAAGGGGGCGTTTGGTTGGTGGGTTTCGGAATCAAGGAATGTGAATGATTCCGAAACCCACCGTTTGGTTGATGGATATGGGAATGGGGGATGGGATTGATTCCCAAATATCCATTCCCCTCTAAGTTGGTGGGTTTCATACTCATTCCCAAATTCAATCCCAAAATGATTATTTTTTTATTTTATAAGATTTTGTAATTATTTTTTATTAATTATTATATACTCCAATATTTTTCAATATAATAATTTATAATATTATTAATATTATATATATATATATATATATATATATTAATATATTTATAATAATATTAAAATAAATGGCGTTATTATATTATTATTAATAAATAATATTATTGAAAATATATTAATTATCATATATACAATAATTAATAATATTATTAATCTTATTATTTATTTCTAAGATTTTATTTCATATTATTTTATTATTTATTTTTCTAATATATTATGATAATAATATTATTAAACAATCTTTTATTTTATCTATATTTTATATTTTATAAAATAGATAATAAATTATTTATTTTTAATATAATAATTTTTTTTATTTATTATTAAATTAATTATTATTTATATAATATTTTAATTATTTTCTAAACCTTTTAACTTAAAAAAATTCATCAGAATTGAAAATGATTCCCAAATCATCTCATAAACCAAACACCAAGAATTGAGAATGATTCCCAAATCTAAACCCATACCCATTTCCTTTACTATCAAACTCATACCCATAGTGATTCCCGACAGTTATACCAAACGCCCCCTAAATTATTGAGAGGCCAATTCAAGGATATGTATAAAAAAACAATATCCCATGAATCTATTATTTAAATTTTGATATAAATAACATTCAACTGCCTTAGCTTTCATAAATCGATTTTGGACACAATAATGTTTCTCTCACATCGTTTTCATTCCTCTCCCCCTCTCCTCTAATTTAGTCAGGCCAATAAATCCACTCATTTATACAACTTGTTTGATCTATTGCATAATGATCAGCATTTTTTATTATTATTTATTTTGAATATATCGCAGTAGTGGAAGATCAGGAATTCTTACAAGGGAAAAACTTGCGTTAGACACGTCTAAATGGTTTAGGCGGGTTTTATCAATACTCAAATGAATTCACCCATTAAAAATAGTTATTAATCCCTAGTTAGAGTATATTAAATGGTTTGCTTGAGTTAATAAATAAAATCTGCATAAACCGTTTATGTGTGTCTAACCTGAGACCTTCCTATTACAAAG
This sequence comes from Plectranthus barbatus, assembly GCA_026898455.1. NCBI lineage: Eukaryota > Viridiplantae > Streptophyta > Magnoliopsida > Lamiales > Lamiaceae > Plectranthus > Plectranthus barbatus. The sequence continues at coordinate 244,069 of JAPKLW010000517.1, forward strand.
GATGTTTGTTATATTTTTAAAAGTGCAAATAAAATGGTTTATACTTTAATTAAATTTAGTGTTATTAATTAGTAGTATCTGGTCACGTTGATGAATTATTCTTTTGTGTATTGATAATATATTTTTTTTAAAATATAAAGTCCTTTTTAAAAGGCTATTATTGAAGGGTCTTTGTTTCATAGGGAAAGGGGAATTAAATAAAATTGGATTTCATTTAATTATTCGAAAGAATTAACGATAATGAGTTTGGTTGATAATGACAATTGAGTGGCTTAAAATGTTTATTTTTTAATTATTATTTTTCTAAGTTGGTGGTCAAAATCAACGAATTTGAGTACATCAACTTTGCAAACGTGAACATCTCAACGCAATGCGACATATATGTTTATGTGCCTTTTGATAGTGATATATATAGATGTATAATACTTAAATTAAAGTTTTTCTTAAAGAGGAATTAATCAAATATCTTTGATTAATAACATCGAGATTAAAATAAAAGGCATTAATGATTGCAAAATAAGTATTATATACATAATTAACAAATACACAATATATTTTAAGCATAACTTATAAAATAATTAACCATAAAAAATTTAAAAAAATACGATAATTAGTTTTTTTATATGAACGGTGTAAATTCATAGTTATTTAGCACAAATTCATTTTAATAATGGATTATTTATCTATAAATATATATTATGTTAGAATTCTCGGATCCTAATTTGTTGCAAAATCACACAAAAAGACAAAACAACTCAAACAAAACACTAAAGTAAATGTTGTTTGGATTGTTGCAACACTCCTCGTGTATTTGATGTAATTATCAGAATTTTAAAAATAATATTTTGTTATTAATTTTTTTTTTACAAATTTTCAAGATCGGTCAAATTGAAAATTTATTTGTTAAGCATTATAATCTATCATCTTTATATTTTAATAAATGAATTTAATTATTTATCGAAAATCTAATTAATCGAGAGCCAATAAATTTATGTGCAACCCGGCATTTCCGTATCGGAATAAGATCAATCAATAAAATATTACGTTCTCTCGTAAAGATAAAGTATAGTTGATTTTAGACAACCAATTAACAACTACTTTAACTTTTTAACTTTTATCCCTTATTTCTATATATAGAAGGTCTCAAACTTCACTTCTACTCTTCTACTAGGAAGTATGATATTAGAATTTCCTTACTTATTATGTTTTGGTAAGTCAAAAGTTCAAGGCTAACCAATTTAGGAAGTCTCAAGATTAGCTAATCGAAGATAGACTAAATGTTAGGATTCTTGTTAGAAAAACTCTTCCTTACTTTATATATATTGGTGGGTCAAATGTTGTAAAAGCCATCTTAGTCAGTTTTTCAATTTCTAGAGTTCTAAAATTGTAATTCTTGTATAAGATCAATCGAATTGTAATAGAACTTTGTGGCTGAAGACCGAACATAGGAAATGCTCGAGAACGGAAAAAGTGTACGTGATTAAAACTTGGTTTTCACCAAGTATGGCCTTGACCTAGACTGAGTTTAGGCACTCAGTATAGGGTTTTCCATACTGACTAAAAGAAGTCAGTATTCAGTATGAGGGTTTCCCATACTGACTAACAGAAGTCAGTATGAGGATTTTTTATACTAACTAAGAGAAATTAGTAGTCAATTTGAGGGCTTTCCATACTGATTAAGAGAAGTCAGTATGAGGGTTTTCCATACTGACTACCTTGAATAATTCCCAACAACGGCTACTATTTATTTACTAATAAAATCGTTGAGACAGAACCACAACTTTTGACGAAGCTTAACACATATGCTGCAAGCGAACACCTCATATCAGTTCCACCTCCAAAATATTTAAATAAATAATTTAAAGTAAGATGATAAAGAATAAATAATATTTACATATTTAATTTCATAGGAAGATTGCTTAGTTTTTGTTGTTCAAAATGTTGTCCAACATTCGTGACAATATTTTATACGACATTTAACCTAACATATTATTTTTCTTTAAATATTAACTTATCCAAATAAAGTTTTGTATGGGTTAACTAAAATTATAATTTCGATACTAATCCTAAATGACATTCTCAATTAAATCAAATATTGAAATTGTAATTTATAAATAAGGCATATCACATATAAAAGTCTTTAAATCAGAAGTTTAAAAATTTATCATTCCTTTATATAAGTTGAAAAATGCATCAATTCTAAATTTTATTTTAAAAGAAAGTATTTTAAAATGCATAATATGATTCTTTTATAATTGTACAATTTTTGTATGCAAATACTACTAATCTACATAAATACAATATAAATTTGTATTTATATATTATTTCCGAACCAACTCACCGTTATAAATAACAGTAAATGTATAAAAAATAGGGTTAATTGCAAATTTTAACACAACTTTTCATTCTTTTGCAATTATAACATACTTCTCAAAATTTTGCAATTATAACATAAAACTTTTCAATTTTGCAATTATAACACAAAACTTAAATTCTTTGCAATTATAATAAAAATATATTTAATCTCAAGAATTATCAATTAAAAATTAAATCTTATAATTGTTTTGAATGTTCTTAATTGAAAAGTTATGTTAAATTTTGCAATTACTCTAAATTTTTATTAATGTTTATTTTGGGACCTTTTAGTAAATATTAAATGATTATAAACTTCAAAATTAAAATGTTAAATTATTTTGGTACGAATTATATACCTATGTTAGAAATTAAATTGTAAAACTATACAAACATTAAAAATTAAGATACAAATTTATAAAATTTGAGAATTAAATTGCAAAATCTACTGTTATTAAATATTAAATTATAAGTTTGAACGAAATACTAAAAATTAAATTGCAATAAGACCCACATCAAGAGTTACAATTATAATTTTATAAACATTACATTATTTTTACAAAATCAAATATTAATAATCTAAAGTTTGTTACTCGTTATTTTTGGGTGGGAGATTCAATTTGATTTATTTTAAAATATGACTTTATCAATATTTATTAGTCAATTGAATAAAATTGGCCTTATTAATGCGATAAAGTGTATCCAGTTAAATAATTAGATTTTTCATAATATTCTCATTTAAAGGTTTTATTTTTAAAATTTTTTATTTAATCTATTTATAATTATTTAATATATATTCTATTATTTTTAAGATTTTAAAATATCAATAATACCAAACATAATAATAAAAATAAATTATAACAAAAAACTGGCATTTCAAAATTATTGATATTTAAAATATATAACAAACAAACAATCACAAAAATTTATAATTGATAATTTTTAGGAATTTTTGTTATAATTGCAAAGATTTTGAATTTTGTGTTATAATTGCATACATTGAAAAGTTTTATGTTATAATTGTAAAAAGGTGAGAAGTACGTTATAATTGCAAAAGTGATGAAAAGTTTTGTTAAAATTTGCAATTAACCCTAAAAAATAATACGGTACACTTCAAAATTCAAATACTACGCCAACATTAAACTAAAATTCTTATTCTTATATATACAAATCATGATCTAGAATTTTGTGTCATCTATATTAATTAATTTTAATGTACATAATTAATTGTATGCGTAAATTATTGGATGAGACAAATTAATATTTTGTATTTTTATTTATGAATGTGTCGCGTTTACATACTTACAATCGTTCCAACCATCAAATTTTATGGCCTGCGTCCAAGAGATTCGAACTCAGCACTTCCCGCATGCGTGTTGGGCGCGTTATCGCTGAACAAAATACAATCTCATTCAATATATGTACTAAAAAATGTAAATATAAAAAAGGAAAGAATTTAGCGACGGAATTTTTCGTCGCTAATATTTGCGACGGAATATTTCGTTTAAAATATTTGCAACGAAAAATTTCATCGCAACTCCATTGTAACGCCCACAACTGACCTTCCCCAATTTGGGGTCGCGTTACATTGATGTTTCAGGTTTTGTCAAACACTTTCTCAATTAAATAAATAAGCGGAAGACTTAAATAACTGGAAAAGATATAATTAAATAACATGTACAAAGTAGTACTTCGAGTTTGGGTTTTAAGATCAACATTCAAAACATTTAAACACTCAGAAGATGGGAAGGATAGAACAGAGTATGTAGCAGCGTGTGTGTAACGTGGCGGAGATATGCATATGAAAATGCATATCTTAGGATCTATGAGATTTTCAAAATACTTCACTGCCCTGTTTACACCCCTGCTCGCCCATCCTTGCTGCTCAACCTGCGTATTTTAGAAACAATACGAGGGGCTGAGTACTGATGTACCCAGTGAGAAACATGCCCGAAAACATACATTATATATGAGATTATGTTATGCAACTCACACAGATAGACACAGGATTTTGTTAAAATGAACCGTGCTATCTAAAACATTTTTGTTTGCGCGCTATTTAACATGTTATTATATCTGTTTCAGTGTTGTAACTGGAAGTTGGCCGACTTGCAAGTTACGATGATCAGTCAGGAATGCAAACACACTCAACCTACTGTCATCTAAGTGCACTAGTCTCAGTAACCCATTTTGAGACCCGATCGTTTAAATATATTTCCCTGGATCCAAAACACAAAAGGACTTTCCACCTCATTCCAACAAACACGTAGGGACAGTTCACCCAATTCACAATAAAATGGGGGCTTCTACCCCAATTCACTGAATGAGTTCTAGCGCAGTTATGAAATTCTGGTTCTAAACTCATTAGTAATACTCTCTACCGATGGGAATCGACAGAGGACAGATACAATAGCACAAAACATGCATAGCAATCTCAGTTTAAAACAAAACAATTTTAACACATTTTCGAAAAGAAAAACACACATTGCTTTTGTACTTAAATAGTTTGCCACCTGATATTAAGCTTTAGGTATAGATGCTTTTCCGCTAGCTCGAGCTAATCCTCTCTGCTTTCAACCTCCTACAAGTAATCAGGGATATCCAAATTAGGGCTGATGATATAGGACATTGATAACTCAACCATTTCTAATAATACTATTCATGCTTCTAATCATATATTAAAAAATAACTCAATCGAGACTTGAAAAGAATTAAGATCGGACAAAAGAATCAAGTTCTCCCCTGTTTGAGCTCTGTGTCGACCGACAGGGTTCTGTGTCGGTCGACACAACCCTTGTTGACACAACATTTTGGGTTGACAGCCTCCCTGTCGACTCACTTTTGTCGACCAAATTTGTCGATCGACACATACCTCTGTCGATCGACATGAGTGTCGATTTCCTCCCTCGGCAACAGCCTCTGTGTCGATCGACACAGATCATCGTCTCCGACTTTCCTCACGGCAGAACCTGCAACATCGACAAAAAACACCTCCCACACCTCCGATTTAACATGCAATTACATATTCGAGGTCCCTAAACGTCCTAGAACACGATTATCACCTCAAAACTTGTTTTAAAAACGAAAAATTGGGTGGAATGGAAGCTCACCGAAAAATCTCTCTCCGGCGGCGGCGGCGATGAAACTCGTGTTTCTTGCTATCCGAATGTTCCCTACAACATCAGGAACACGACTAAATCGTCAAAAATCGATTTCATTGCCGATTGAACAAGATTCAAACCAAAATCCAAAATATTAAACTTTGAAATCACCCCACCTTCTCTCCTCCGTATCTTAGTCGTTTCTCGTCCTCTCGGTGCCCACCTTAGCTCTTTAGAAAGTTGGGAAGACGAGCTACACGTTGGTGGTGGTGGTTTGGTCGGGAATCACCGGAGTCGGCCGGAATCTGGCCGGAAAGTGGGCTGGCGGGTTCAGGGGTGTTGGGGCTTGGGTTGAGCTCTCAATATTGTCTCTCACCAGGCTTGAAGGTGGTGGGGTGAAAATGTAGGGTATTTTTACATATATTTGTCCAATTTCTCTCTTTTTCCACTAAATATAAGTATTATACATATATATGTATATAAACCTTCACTCCTTAATACCTAATTAATCCCCATCTATGCATATGAAATTCCAATATGATTCTTCACAATTCTATAATTCATAATCCATGAATTATCTTACCACAATTAAATACTTATTCCATCTCATTGATCTCATCACTAAACCATGATAATTCTTCCAATTGCATTCAATATAATCCAACTCAACAGTATAATTAAATTCCTAAATCGAAATCATGAAGTAAATACACAAAAATTGGGGATAGTTCACTTTATTAAATTCGAATAATAGTTACAAGGTCGAATAATACACGGGGTATTACATCCATTGCTAGATTTAAAATTTTATTCTGTCGCAATTCAATTGTTAGTCAATTGCTAAATCACAATCCTTTTTTGTCGCAATTCCGTCACAAATTCGCGATTTTTTGTAGTGAATCTATATAAAAAGCCTATAAATAAAAAAAATCAAATTTAATTATACATAATAATAATAATAATAATAAAATAATAATACAATTAATTTTAATGTACGTAATTAATTGTATGTGTAAATTACTGGATGAGACAAATTAATATTTTGTATTTTTCGTTTATGAATGTGTCGCGTTTACATACTTACAATCGTAAGATGGACGATTAGAATAATAATTACATAAACCACAATCACTACCAAAAATTCGCGATTTTGCGGCCTGTGTCCAAGGGGATTCAAACTCGGCACCTCTCGCACGCGTGTTGGGGCGCATTACTACTTATCAAACGCTAATCTCATTCATTATACATACTAAAAAAATATATATATAAAAAAAATAAAGAATTTCCGTCGCTAAATTCTTTATTTTTTTATATGTATATTTTTTAGTACTATAATGAATAAGATTAGCGTTTGGTTAGCGGTAACGCGCCCAACACGCGTGCAGGAGGTGCTGAATTTGAATTCCCTTGGACGTAGGCCGCAAAATCGCGAATTTTCGGAAAATTTTGTCGCAACTTCGTTGCTAGATTTAAAATTTAATTCTGTCGCAATTTGATCGTTAGTCCATCTAAATCACAATCATTTTTTTGTTGCAATTCCATCACAAATTTGCGATTTTTTGTAGTGAATCTATATAAAAAGCCTATTAAAAAAAATTGAGAATGATCATTTTTTCATAAAAGAAATTACATTATTGTTAGTACTAATGCATTTAAACAAGCCCATTCCAGACAGGGGTCTGATTCATCAACAATAATTTTATTTGTTTTGTAGAAGCTTCTGATTAAAGAAAGGTCATTTTTTTAAAGCGAGAATTCAATGAGTGTAAAAAGGAAAAACACAAATTTATGAGGTTCGGCATAGAGTTTACTTACATCCTCGAGGGAGAGAATTCATTAAGGTGAAGATTTACATATTAAAAGACGTTTTTCTGTGTATCTCAAGAAAAATATGGATAGCATGATTATCCGAGAATTTCTGTTTCTCAATATTTTTATTTTCTATACCGTTTGGGTTTTTGGTAAATTTTTTATGCTCTCCTTGTTTATTCTTATATATGGTCTATGTTGGGCCTAATTATGAATGGGCTAGAGCAAATTAGGCCCAGGTCCAATAAGGATGACAACCCCCTCCTTTCTCGTGATTCGGGACCCACGCTTTGAGCCTGCAAGTAAGCTCCACGGAGCTACTCGCACTTCATGTGCGGAAGCCTCCAACATGCCTCGCACTCGTCAGACTCACCCACGGGGACTTTGACCTCCCATAAGATATGTTGGCCTCGCGAGACCCGTTCCAAGGCTCCCGACGTCTTCTCACGAGAAACTCGGAACTTCGGCACTTTGAGCACATACACCTTAGTAGGCACACACACGTCTAAAACTGTTGGACCTTGGGGTCACCTGATCGGACAACCCCAAGCCCGAAGGAGCTATTGTTAGGCCCAAATATGATTGGACTAGAGCAAACTAGGCCCAAGTCCAGTAAGGATAACAACGGTTCAAGAGGACACTCAAACAAGCTCTATGGCCTCCAAGCAGCGACCTCAACTAGGCTTAGGCTAGCGCTGAGAACCAAGATCCAAAGGGACATACCCAAATGAGCTACACGACCTTCTAATGATGACTTCAGTCAGTCCCCAAAGGGAGACGACCTACCAACTAGGGTTCTACCAAAGGCCTCCACGACCTACACATTATCCAAAGGAAACACAACGACTCCTCCAGCAAGGAACCACGAAACCAACATGTATGAACTACCTAGATCGGTGGATCGTTGGGGAACCCAAGCCCAACAACATCCAAAAAAGGCGCAACCGCCAGCCTCTAGTAACCACTTCTGAATAAGTAGGAACTATCCCTGAGTTTACTACACAACCCACTGGGGAGAGGAAGGGTCTGACTGCAAATAACTCGGAGGACCGTTGGAGAACCCTAACCCAACAACATCTGAAAAGGATGCAGTCGCCAACCTCCCATAACCACTTCCGAAAAAATAAGAACTACCCCTGAGTTCATTACACAATACTCTGGGGAGAGGTCAAACATATAAGGGTCCAACCGTACATTTTTCAGAGGACTGTTAATGAACCTTAGCTGAAAATACGCAGCCGCCAACCTCCAACCACAACCTCCAAGAAAGTCGGAACCACCTCCTGAATCTTCTAGGTAGAGGTGTCCATTTGGAACCGGAACCACCAGAACTGGCCCTGAACCGGCCTGGTGGTTCACGGTTCCGAACTAGAACCGTTTTTTGACGGGCCGATTCAGGTTAAAGAGATGGCCCGAACCGGAACCGACGGTTCCAGTTTCAGTTCCGAACCGTTGAACGGCGAGATAAAATTTTTTAAAATTCAAAAATCGACGAATTAGAGAGCGCCACGTGTCTCTGAAAAAATAAGAAAATAAAAAATAAAATATTCATCGAACCGCCGGTTCGGAACCAGAACCGTGTCGAACCAGAACCGCTGGTTCCGGTTCGGAACCGAAACCGAAACCTTTTTCTCAAAGGCCGGTTCCGGTTCCAACTTTCTGGAACCGCCGAACCGGAACCAGCCCGTGACCACCTGTACTTCTAGGGTTGTAATGGATCCTCTTGAACTATAAAAGAAGAGCTGATAGGTTATTTTTGGCACGATTTTCCCCCTTACTACACTTGTACTGTGCAAATTTCAAGGTTCACTCTTCATTCTTCGTAACATAATTACATTATTTTATTGTTTTTTATCTATATTTCTGTTATCTTTTGTAAGTTCCAAGAGCTCTTATCTCATCACAAATCGAATCTCAACAGTCTCCTCCCTCCTCATTTTTCTTATATGTCATCTTCGTAGTTTCATCTTTATTCCATCATCACGATCGTATTTACTTTAGAACGAAGACACAGTAGCTAAAAAGGTGGCATCCATGCGTTATTAGTTGGTGGCAATTTATAATATATTTTATGTAGGCGGCGGTCGAAATATCATTCTTTATGTGGGTGATAGATAAAAAATATAAGAATATAGTTGGCCATGAGAGGATGTTGCGCTCCCGAGTGAGTTCAGAGCAATTAATACTTTGGCAGCCATGAAGATTGCTTCGTGCCTAAGTATCATCGAGAGAGGTCTTCCGAGATAAACAATTGATTGAAGCCCTCCAAAGCAAGTTACAGAGTTGGAACCTTCGAAGTAGGCTGCTGAGACCTCCAAGATATGTTACTGAACCTTTTTCGAAAGGGATAGTCTTCAGATTTTGAAGCCCTTTGTGTTAGGTTATCGGCAGTAGACTAAGCCTGAATTTTATCTTTTGTGCCCCCAACCCCAACACCCCATCAAGAAAGTTGTAATTTGCAATTTTGCATCTCATGTAAAAGTTGCCAAACAAGAACTAGACCTTATTATTATTTATTTGAAAATAGCAATGATCTAAACTTAATGCGGAAGGTGGAATCTTATAATTTTAGGAGCATTGTTTGACAAAATTGAGAATATATTATGTTCCCTGTTTAGCTCATTGTTTGAGTATCCAATAATCCAATTTAATCTTTATACAGACAATTTCATGGCCTTTTGTTCCATGGTCGGCCCTTTTATTAACTTTTTTCATAAAGAAAAAGTCATTACATTATTTTTTAAAAAAAATAATATTTTAAGGTATGAATTTATATCTCCATAATAATAAACACAACTACTCGTTTTAATCATTTTTCATTCTGCCACGTAACATTAACACTCTAACCACTATCTTATATTTATTTTATTTAATGGCTAGAAGCATAACTATAGGATCCAGTTAGTTGGTATTATTTATTAATCGGATAATTTATTAATTTGCTGCAATATACGGAAGGAAATTTACATTAACTACATTTATATATATACCGATTCTCAACTTATTTATTATCTCTATTTCAATCAAAAACAATAAATATAAAAATGAATTATGCATTGCTGGCCAGCTACATTTGTTGAGCTTGCAATAGAGCAATAATTGCAAGGGATGGGAAATTCCAGCTAACTAAAATTAAACATCGAATCTTTTATTTAGATTGAATTTAACGTATTGCACATTTATATCATATTTATTTACAAACATTCATCCCACCTAGATAAACACATCAACATTAAAACCACCCCAAATGCATGCATAATTTAAGATATAATTATGATAAAAATAAGAATAAATATCACCATTTCAAGTTATAAATTAGATTTATTATATTCTATTTTAACTAATATTATATAATTTATATAATTACCATCTATATTATTATGTTTAATTTTATTCATTTTATGAAAATTAATAAAATGTACTGTGTAATTACGCTAAAATGCATATAGGAGATTTATTAGTCAAATTTGAGAATACATATGAAATAAATAGGGGAAATAGGGAAATATATCCCCATCTTTTACAAATTAGGGAAATATATCCCCAAGTTTTTCTGTTAGGTAATTATATCCCAAAGTATAGTTCTATTAGGGAATTTTGTCCTTCTATGCTGACTAAGCAGTTAAGTGTCATGTGGCGCTGATGTGGTATTTGACTCAATACCACATGGTGCCACATCAACGCCACATGACAAATGACGTGACATTTTTACTTTTAAAATATATAAATATTAATTAAAAATAAAAATATAATTGAAAAAGAGTAAAATTTATATATAATTTTTGTCTTATTTTACTCTTTTTTCAATAATGATTTAATTTTTAGTTAATATTCATATAATTTATTTTTTTCATTAAATTAATATTAAAACATAAAATTATAAGTTGAGTTATATATATATTATATATACAGTATGTATATTAATAATATTTATTTTATTTCGTTCATAAAATAAATGAATATTTATTTTGTATTAAAATATTATTAATAAAATAATAATGATTATAATAAAAATTCAAAATTTTTTATTATTTTTTAAAAAGAAATCAGATTTCTTGTGAATTTTTAAAATAATAAAAAATATAAAATATTATTATTATCATTATTATTTTATAATAATATTTTAATACAAAATAAATATTCATTTATTTTTGTGAACGAAATAAAATAAACATTATTAATATACATACTGTACATATAATATATATATATATATATATATATATATATATATATATAACTCAACTTATAATTTTATGTTTTAAAAATAATTTAATGAAGAAAATAAAGTTATATAAATATTAATTAAAAATAAATCATTATTGAAAAAAGAGTAAAATAAGACAAATAACTATTTATATAAATTTTACTTTTTTTCAATTATATTTTTATTTTTAATTAATATTTATATATTTTAAAATAAAAAATGTCACGTCATTTGCCATGTGGCGTTGATGTGGCACCATGTGGCATTGAGTTAAATACCACCTCAGTGCCACATGGCACTTAACTGCTTAGTCAGCATAGAAGGATAAAATTCCCTAACAGAACTATACTTTGGGATATAATTTCCTAACAAAAAAAATTTGAGGATATATTTCCCTAATTTGTAAAAGATGGGGATATATTTCCCTCTTTTCCCGAAATAAATATAATAAAATTAAGAGCTAGGGCCGTGCCATGGAAAGTAAAAAAGACAATAATAATTGGTGTCGAGAATGATTTGGGGGCATCATGTGAAGTTCCTATTGGTTACATTTGATGCAGACAATGATTAACTCTAATTTTTCCTAATAAAATATAATCACAACTGTGATTGTCACACATAACCAACAACCACTTTATTTATGTACTATTTGCTTCATATACTATAAATAAATTTAATTTCTGCATTGCATTGTATGTTATTTAATTATATTTATAGGTATGTAATTAACATTTTATATATATCAAGAGCTAAGCTACTTTTTCATATCACGAATATATCTAAAGAGCAAATATTGTTACCGTCCTAAAAACTTTAGCGACCATGATAATCATATACTCCCTCCGTTCCATTACATTAGTCTTGTTTCATTCCGACACAGATACCAATGCAAGAAGAGATAGAGGAAATTAATATTTTATTAGTGAGTGTGTATTAATTTTCCATTTTAGGAAAGATGACTAATATTTGGGACAGACGAAAAAGGAAAACATGACTAATTATATGGGACGGGAGTATAATATATGGAGTGAATCCATTGTTAAATTTTATTTTTATGTTAAATAATAAAAAATTTATATTTTCATTTATATTTAACTGATGATTCACATTAAGATTTGTTCGGAATTATATGTTTTTTTTACTTAAAATAAATTATTATTGTCATTGATATTTTATTTATTTTAATTATTGATGCAATCAATTTAAAAGTTGAAATTAGTTTATATTTTGCACAAACTTTATAGAAAATGAGCTAGTTCAGTAATAACTGTGAATGGATCTAAACCTTAAAATTATATTGACTATAATTATTGTTTTATTTTAAAAAACGTGAAAATTTAATTTTCTGTATGCTTTTTTTTCTCTTCTAAAACATTTAACATCTATATGCATCATTTTTATAAAAGTAAAAATAACATTTCTAATTACAAGAGTTAACTTCTTAAAAAAATGTCGCTTGTGGTTCCAATAAGTCTTATTTATAATTTATAAATATATTATTTATATCTTCATAAAAAAATTTCTACAAATCTACTGTCATGTTAATTTCTCATTTATTATTTAAAGATAATTTTAAATAATCCATTCTATATAGATAGAGAGAGAGAGACAACATGGATTAGATTAAGAAGGACAAATGGACAATGATAATTTTCTGAAAATCAGCAATTTTATTTGGTACAAGTGTACAAGATTGATCATTAATTATCTTTTGGGTTAATTTCATATTCTTACAACAATTAGAAAAGTTATTATTAGGTCTCAAACTATATCCATTACTCTAATCAAAATCAACTCTTACTGTCCAAGTACACATCAAAGATAAAACTGTATAAATTTTCATTATATTATTCAATATATTTTGTTTCTTACTTTTTAAATGATGGGATACTTCATATCTAAATAAAAAAACCTGTCGTCAGATTTCTTAATTATATATAAACAAATGAATACAAAATTCAAAAGATAAATTAAGAACAGTGTATTACTCTAGAACTGGAGAAATTATCCACGTGCTGAAAGTGGGGGCATCAGTGGAATAAAAATTACACCACTTTATTTATGGAGTCCACATGTACGAGTCAACGATTTCACCTCTCTACATTAAAATATTCAAACCATCCAACGGCTCGGCTTCATCCCACCCAAACCATAAAATTTTATCCATATATTTATTTGATCATAAAAGATAAATTATTTAAATTTCAACTAAACCATCCACACTCTAAATTATATATGTTCGAGAATTTTATTTTATATGGTGAATGGCAATGTAGAGAGATTGGGGCCGGAAAAAATGGAAGCGCGGGCGTAATAATTATTGCAAGGGGGGTAGTGAGAGGAAATGGTACGGCTGGGTGGGGGTGGTTTTGATGTACAGCTGGAATTAGCGGATCACAGCTGGCACTATGTACGGGAAGCTGCAGCTGCGGTATACGCAGCTACACAGTCGCCGTTTGCCTCATCACCCTCCCACCCCACACACACATATAAACTCTCTCTCTCTCTCTCACATATATATATATTTGAGAAAAAAAAAATGAAAAAGAAGTGGAATATATTTGTTGAGGATGAAAGCAAAAGCGTACACACACACTCACGCACCACAATTTTTCGAAATGTCCATATTGTCCTTGAGCATTCCCACAATGCCTCACACGCTTTTGTGGGATTCATCAAGCCATCAGTTTTGATTGATATTGTACGTGAGAGTTTGGGAGCAGTCGGGTTTTACGAAACTGCCCTTACTATGTCGACAAAAATCTTGTTTTGGTTAATTTTTTATGATTTGTATTAGCGGAATTAGGAAAAATAATGGAATATATATAAATTATTGTTGACCACTGCGTTAGATATGAGTGGGGACCTAGGATGCAACTTTTTATTGCCTATGCGGCTGTATAGGAAAATCATTACATTACCTATTTAATAGGTTTGCTACTTGAAAACCTTGCTTTAAAAAAAAAAAAACACTGTGCACAAGAGTTTCACTTGAATTAATGAATAAAATTCGCCTAAATCGTTTAGGCGTCCCTAACCTGAGACCTTCTCGTATAATAAGAATTAAATAGTCGACATTGAGATTAAATCTCAGCATTGCGTGATTAAGACTATAGCATAAATAAAGAATAAAAAACAACTAGACCAATGCATCCGTAAATAAAAACATAAAATTTACGTGATTTAGCAAGTTATCCATAGTATATTTTCCTGGAGAATCTAATATTTTTAATTGAACAAGACGAGAGTGTAATATGAAAAACATCAACTAGCAGCAGTAAAAAATTCTATCGAATAATAATCCAATGCTTTAATGATTTTGTTATTTTCTCTTATTTATCTACTACATATCTTATATCCGTTGCAATATTACCGTTATTTTCCAACATTCGAAATCGAGCCAAAGTTATTAAAGTAGTTAACAACTACTAACAAACTTCAATGAATGATTCTCGAACTTTCTTTTTTCAACTACAAATCCTAATACGTGAAAGCACAAGTTTATATATATGGAAACAACATTGCTTTGATCAAACTATATAAATTAAACCAACCAATACTATTGTGACATTTACATATTTTTAATATTAACTTTTATTTTGAGATTGGCATATATTTTATTAAGAAGCTCCAGTATCCTAATATGTGATAACATTTGCCCTTCTCTTAAAATGTCATATTATTTAATACGTTTAAATAAAATAATTATCTTGTAATAAATATTACAATTATTGACGACAAATCGAAAATATTATTTTATCATTTCCATCCATTGGTTTACATGGTCGAAAACTTATCTAACCCCTAAATAATTGATAAAATATATTCATGATACAATAAATCATATTCACACTATACATATTACAAGTATCGAAGATTATATAAATATTATATTTTCTTATTAGCAAAATATTACTATAACGTGCTTATCCATAATATGTAGAGCTGAAAAAAAATCAGATTTTATTATAGATAATTATAAAAAAAGCGCCTAAGTCAAGTCAATTAGCATAATTAAAACAGCCCAAAAATCTAAGACTAAAAGCCAAAAAAACCTACTGCGCCCCATTCTCTCCCTAAAAGACAGTGGCAAATTGGTCTTTTCAAACTGGCCTTTGCAGCGTAGCGAAAATTTCTCATTTTTCTAAGTGGTCAAACCAGAATCCACATCGCCCCAGCGAAAAGGTGAACAAATCAGTCATTCCACCATTCTTCGGGGCTAATTCCGTCATTTCGATCCCGCTAATAAGTACCCAACAGTTCGCTTTCCAACACACTCCCACCATTGCCCTTCTCTCTCTCTCAAACTTTTCTTCGTGCAACTCTTCTGCGTTTCTCCACAGTCGCAAAAAGCGAGAATTTTCGAGACATACAATATCTTCACGACGTCGTTTGGACCACGGCGGGGGCCGTTTCATTTCTTCCCGATTACGGCGCCGACGATATTTATTATCGGAAAAATCCCGATTACCGGAAACGCCGCGTTTTGATCACTGAAACAGAGGCTATTTCACGGGTTCCCGTTGATTATGGTGATTGATTTTGATTTAATTTGACTGGTATAGGAGGAACAGTCGTACAAGGAGGGCTTGGGAAGGGGAAGAGCGCAGTCTATGGGGAAAGTGGGGCTAGCTTTGGCGGCCGGATGTGCGACGGCGGCGTGCGTGGTGGCGGCAGTCATGGTAGGCCGAAGCGTGAGGCGGAGGAGAGGTTGGAGGAGGGTGGTGAGAGTGCTGGAGGAGCTGGATAGGGGGTGTGCCACCCCGGAGGGGCGGCTACGCCAGGTTGTCGATGCTATGGCGGTTGAGATGCACGCTGGGCTGGCCTCTGAGGGCGGCTCGAAGCTTAAGATGCTGCTTACTTACGTTCACAACCTGCCGACTGGGTAAACCTATTTGCTTCTGCTGCATGTATTTATCCATTCATCCCGCGTGGCTTTGAAACCTTTTTTTGCTTGAATATGCTGCTCTGGGGAGTTATTGAGTATTGTTTTTTTGCCTAATGAAATTCATGGTGAAGCTTTACTCGGTGTTTCGTGTTTGCTTCTTCAAGTGCTGAGTTTAATCGCCCTTAGCACTTCATTCCTGAATTGATTGCGCGAATGCTGCATTGGTCATTGTTTCCTAAATATTTATAACGTTTTATTCGAGACGAATTTTTCGGTTTGTTAATGGTTTTATCGCTCTGGTTTGTTGTTTCCGCTCCCTCCATTCGC
>JAPKLW010000517.1:260762-293151 GCA_026898455.1 Plectranthus barbatus
CTGATAAAGAATTGATTCCAAAGCAATTGAATAAGTTCCTCTTTAGTGTAATTGGTTGGAACTTATCTGTGCTGGTTGCTTAGTACTTGCCAAAGGAGGCCTCCTATTAATGAGACCGCGTTTGTTGCTGTTGTTTTGCCATTTGTCGTCAGGGCACTTAGCTTGCTGTTTTTTCCCTTTTCTTCTGCGGTTATTTGGCTTCAATTCGTGTGAAATGATTCATTTTTCCGGTGCTGCAAGTCAAAAAACGCTCCAGATTTCTGAGCTATTATTGTTTTACTTCTCAAGCTTATCTTTTGTGACCGTGTTTATGTGCCTTTTCCTTTCTTTTCTATTACATTGTGATATCTTATTTATGCAATTTATTTTCTGTCATTAAATAATACTCTGCTGTGAAAGAAAAAAAGTTAGCTTCAAGCCTCCGATTCTGTCAATAGGTATGTTTGCCTGCAGAATAAGCAGACAATGCAGGATATATGTTCAGGACTTTTCTTTCGTACTCAATAGATTTACACTCATTAGTCCGCATTGATGGAATTTCTTTATATGATTCTTGATATCCAAAGTTCCTATTTTCTGAATCTAATTAATTTAACTGCATTTAATCAAAAACAATCTTTGCAGGAATGAAAAAGGGATACATTACGCACTAGATCTTGGCGGTACTAATTTTCGTGTCTTGCGGGTTAAATTGGGAGGCCAAAGGTCTACTACAATAGAACATGATGTTGACCGGCAACCCATTCCACAACACTTGATGACAAGCACAAGCGAGGTACTATTTGTATGCTCGCTCTACTACATATTTTAGTTTTGGCTATACACAAGTGAGATGCTTGGATACCTGATGTTTCTTATTCAATCAACTCGCTATCTCAGGAGCTTTTTGATTTTATTGCAACATCATTAAAGGATTTTGTTGAAAGGGAAGAAAATGTCTCTGGGCCTCCTCTACAGGAAACACGGGAACTTGGTTTCACATTTTCATTTCCTGTGAAACAAATCTCTTCTTCATCAGGAACTCTAATAAAATGGACCAAAGGTTTCTCTATTCAAGATATGGTTAGTTGCCTTTTTTGTCACTTACAAGTCATCCCTATTTTTAGCTCAATACGAATTGGAGATACATCTAAGCAGCACCATATGTCTTAAATGCTTTTGCGAAACAAATCTTGTTTCTTTTGATTTTTCTTGTTCTGGTTAGAAGGAACACTTAATATTTTGTATGACTTATGGGTTTCTTGTTTACCAATACTGCTATGTAGAAAATGCATGGAATTTCCTGTCATTCTAGACTTGTGCATGCCTTAACCATGGAAGCTCAGGAAATACATGTTTCTTAAAAAATGATTAATTGTCTAACTGTTACACTAGAGTCATAGTGCTTGAAAATGAATAGATCTCATATATATTGAAAACTATTGTAGGTTGGTCGAGATGTGTCTCAGTGCTTGCAGCAGGCAATGACTCGAAAGGGCCTGAATATGCGGGTGGCTGCTCTTGTAAGCTCTCTACCTTGATTTGTTTTGAGTTTTCCTCTGTGGTATGCCAACATATCTTTGGCCATGAGAGCGTAAGTGTGTGTCGTGCCTATTTTTTGTCCGACAAGATCACCTTAATGAGTTCTTATGGCTAATAATTTTTCTGTTTAGGTACTTGCCCCAAGATCAGCATTCGTTTGTCCATGTCTTAGTAGTGTAGTTCATGTTATTCTTCCAGCTCTTATTGGGCTTGCAGTTTAATTCTGTTGTACGCCAAGTTTATATCCACTCAGTTGCCTAGCTGGCAAGACAGCTGTCGTGCTATTTTTAGAAATTACCAAATTTCATTCTTTAAATTAATAACTTCTTTTACTGAAAATCTTATAATTATTTCCTTTTTCAAGAAGGCTATAATTACTGGATTTTATTGTATTTATTTTTTGCTGCTTGTTACAGTTCTGCTATCACATTGCTGTCATTTTGTTACCGATGGTAGAAATGCTTGCGGGTTTATGAATTGTGTTCTATTCTTGTTTATGCCAGATAAACGATACTGTAGGAACATTGGCCCTTGGTCATTATCATGATGAAGACACTGTAGCTGCTGTGATATTTGGAACAGGTACCAATGCCTGTTATTTGGAACGAGCAGATGCCATTATTAAATGCCAAGGCCTTCTTTCAACATCAGGAGGCATGGTATCCTTTTCAGTGCATTGACTTTTCAAATATTTAGGTTGATTTGATGCTGCACATTTGTGTGCTCTCTTTTCTATGCTTGGTTTGATGATATCCTTAAATGTCATAGGTAGTCAATATGGAATGGGGAAACTTTTGGTCATCTCATTTGCCAAGAACATCTTATGATGTTGACTTGGATGGGGAAAGTCCCAACCCAAATGATCAGGTATTAGTCAGCCTCCTAGGATTTCTGCCTGCTTATCTGTGGTTATTTTATAGCGGTGCATGACTTTGAGAATTGTGCTGCAGGGTTTTGAGAAAATGATCTCAGGGATGTATCTAGGAGACATTGTACGAAGAGTAATTCTTAGAATGTCCCAGGAGTCTGATGTTTTTGGTCCTGTTTCTTCCCAATTACACGTGCCATTTGTCTTGAGGTAAATATCTGATTCTAATATTGATATTGCCTTGCGTATAATAGTCTTTGAAGAAGCAAAACACGCATCATCAACTGTGTATACTTTGTGATATAAATACCTATCAAAGCAAGCCCAAAGATGAATGTATATCAGAGATGTGCACAAATAGGTGTTACTATATTTTTAGACAGTCTCAATGACAAGTGTAGAGAAAGCCATGGGCAGGCTGGCCAATGGATAAACCCGGATCAACCCGCTGATTTTGATGTAACAGAAGCTTGACTTTTTTGCACAATGCAGTCATCAAAAGTGAACTTACTGCATGATTTGTAAACTATGCTAAAGTGAATGCCTAGTTATGACACTTGCCTGCCTTCTTCAAATGAGCATCCACATGTTTTCCTTTTTTCTATCTGGCATGTTGCTGTTTTTTTTTTCTTCTAAAAGTTATCTGAACTTAATAGGACACCCATGATTGCCGCTATGCATGAGGATGATTCTACCGACTTGATGGAGGTTGCAAGAATATTGAAAGACACTTTGCAGGTGGAACTTATTGTACCAGTTTTTCTTTGTGCACCTTAAAATGTTGTGAATGAAGGTCTATATTAAGAGATGAGCCATCTAATCTAGCATTATTGTTCATTTCTTGATGACTTTGGTTTCAGATACCAGATGTTCCTCTTAATGTTCGAAAGCTTGTTGTGAAGGTGTGTGATGTGGTGACTCGGAGAGCAGCGAGATTGGCAGCTGCTGGTATTGTGGGAATATTGAAGAAGATAGGGCGGGATGGGAATGTTGGAATTGGGAGTGTGAAAGGCAAACTCGGAAGCGAGAATAAGATGAGAAAAACAGTAGTAGCAGTAGAGGGGGGCTTGTATACAAACTATACAATGTTCAGAGAGTATCTGAATGAAGCAGTGAGAGAAATACTAGGCGAGGATGTGGCGGAGCATGTGGTAATTAAAGTGGCGGAGGATGGATCAGGTATTGGAGCAGCACTCCTTGCTGCGTCTCATTCGGCTTCTGATACCATACAATTATATTGATCACCATAATATATTTATTTATACAGCCATAGCCCCTGTAAATTTGTAGAGATTATATATACTATAGGTAGCTGCTAAAAGGTTTCAAGGGTAGAAGGATTGTGCATATGTGTCATACTTAGTAGAGGTCGGTCTCATAGCTTACAAGTTTTCTCAATATGCTTGAGAAATTCATTTAGAATATAAGAATTTGTTGAATTGTGGGAATCTCATTTGTTGTCCAGTCTGTAAAATAGGTATAGGTCTGATCAAGTGTTGAGGTCAATTGTATTTATTCATTTATTTATTCTATGTTGTGGTCGTAACCTTTTGTTGTTGGATGATGTTTTGGATATTTAGATGTTTTCCTTCCTTTGAGAAGTACATTAAATTCGCTGTTTGGAAAAATATTATTCTTTTATAGATCATTATTTTTTAATACGAGGCATAAGATAATAGGGTTTCGTGTGAAAACAAGTTTAAAATTATGAATAATTCATTTTACGAATCTCTCGGGAGCTAGCTAGTGATACCGGTTCAAGAAATTTGAAATTTTAACTGTCCTCTTACAGTAGCTGTTATGGTTCCGGTTTCCCACTCCAAACCGTTGGTTCTGGTTCAAACGGTTTTGATTTCCGGGGAAACCGTTGGTTCCGGTTCAAATGGTTTTGATTTCGTTGGTTCCGATTCAAACGGTGTTGGTTTCAAATTGCCTATTTTTGTTAAATACTCCTGTCCCACTATATTAATCCACTTTCCTAAAATAGAAAAAAGTCTTCTCACATCAATAAAATATTAATTTCACTACACTCACAAACATTGGTTTCTGTGCCGAAATTAAACTGGACTAATCTAATGGGACGGAGGGAGTAGTTATTTAAATTGGCGGTTTATTTGTTGGTTCAAGTTTATTTGGTGAGATCTCATTCTTTAATTTTTTTAAAAAAAGTTCTTGTAATTATGAATCATTCATTAATTTTAAAAAAAGTTATAGTTATGAACCATAATTTGAATTTTTTTTAAATTTTCAAATTAAAAAATTTACGCTGGTTCCACAGTTTCAAAAATCTAGAACTTTAACCGGAATGTTAAAAATGTCTGAACCGTAAATGGTGGTTTTGATTCTGAACCGTTGAACATGTGGGGTTTCGATTCTTTTTGGCCCTCACTAGGCAGGAACCCTTCTGACGAAGAATAAAAATCCTAGAGCAAAAATGAGGTGCTCCACCTAATGTAATTTTATAAAAACGATGTGTAGTAACAACACACCATTTCCTAAAACAATAAGTAGAGTGCAAACCATTTTTTGATGCATAATGATCAAGTGTATGTATTTGTATATACTAATCTAATTAATGAATTGATATTTTCACTTTTTACATGCTTAATTGACGTGAGATAATTCAAAGTCAGTGCATACTAATTTAATTTTTTTTTTTATCACATTACACAAATAAGACCATAGCGCTCTACCTATGATCAAGAGATCATAGGTTCGAGCTTTTATGAGGATATATAGGATGTGTGTTTAAATTAATGTTAATTTAAAAAAAAAAAAAAAAAAAACCATGCATGCTTAAATTTAGAAGTCGATAAGGAAAAGCAGTAGAAGGAAAGTATAATATTACAGATTATCTTAAAAATATATAATATAATTAGTGTAATAATAATACACATTATATATGTACAAAATCATGCAGATTATGCTAATCTACCAACATTAATATTATTATCCTCTTTTCCTCATCATTATCATCACACCATTTTTCCCACAACATGAAAATCTTATTCAATTCTCATTTTCCCTATAAATCTCTCTCCTCTCTTCTCTCTCCTCAATTTTCTGTTTCATTTCATTCAAACACTCAGCCCTAATTCGACACATGTATCGCCCTGCAGTGTGTGCAAAATTCTTCTCTTCATACAAGTCAACCGTTTCTCAATCTCACCCGAGGCACGATCGTTCTTCCATCGACAGCCAAGCTCCGACGACTGCTCCGCCGCAGCCAGACGTCTCGGCGGCGCCGCCCGAGCGGAAGGATCTCCTACCATGGCCTATCAAAACGCGGAAGAGGGGCAGAATCTCAAACCCTAATCGATCGAGGAAGGAATTAGCCATGAAGACTTGGGGTTTTACGGATCTGCCGCCGAAGAAGAGGATTCTGATGGCGGTCCGAGCCCGGAGAGTCGACCAGTTCATGTGCGCCACCTGTGGTAGGGCTTTTGAGGACTACCACGCCCTCGGTGGCCACAAGTCTCAGCACAGAAAACGGGGCTGCCCCGAACAGGACGCGGACGTCGACGGCCGCCGTTGCAAGGTGGTGCAGCCTGCTCTTGATATCAACGAACTGCCTTGCTCTGATGGAGAAGAGGAGAACCTGGGACTGCCCTGGTATGGTGGGAAATAATTGATTTCCACATGATGCATGATTAGGGTTCAAGAAATTGTAGCCGTTTCTTGCCATTTTATTACATATAATATTTTTTGTTTTAATTTTTTTGATATATATTTAATATTTCCTTCCTTTTTTTATGAGGGAGCCATTGATGAACATGAATATACAATCTTCTTAATAATCAGTGCAATAGAAGAAATGAAGAATTATTATGTGATTGATGGAGTAATAATCAATATCCACTTCTTTTTTTTTTTTCCTGAGGATTATTGAGTTGTACATGAAGATCAATTAGAGTAAATAGTAATATACTAAATTTTTATTTTTGTAATACCAAGTATTAAAATTAGTAAATACAATCGTGAAAGTGTGGAACACATGATCAATCAAAAATTATATATCTAGATGGGTTTTCGTTTTGAGTATTTTAATAGAAATTCTTCATCAATTCAGTAATTATTTTTTACTGTTTAATTTATGTATATATATATCTTTGGTTGCTGCATTTTTTTTTTCTTGTTTTAATAAATCTGTCCATATATTTTTTTTGTTTCATTAATAGATTTTTATGTGTATGAGCGCTTAATTCTGAAGCTAGAGCCTTCCTACAACAACAAAAATTGCAATCAAACATGATTTAAGATTTAATTTGCTAAATATATAATCTGAATATGTAAAATAAATAAATATACTTCGCTTGAATCATATTTTCTTAGTAATTCGTAAATACACTCAGTCCCGAATTTGCATTCATTTGAAAAAATATTGGATGCTATCTTGATGTAATTAAACTTTTGAAGAAATTAGCATGCATTCTAATTAGTGATTTTATTCTTTATTTTTTCATTAATTTAATAGACATCGCAATAAAGTATATATATATATATATAGGGGTGCATTCATGGTTGAACCCATATATGTGACTGAACTAAGACTTATTTTAGATCGTAGATCTTGCAAACAGACGGTCAAGATTTTCTTTCAGGACGTATCATTGTTTTTGTTTTTTCGTGTCATTGAAAGGGTAATAAAGTCCAATAATGGTTCAATTTCAGATTGTGGGGATTTCATTACAGATTTTTCGGCGTTTGTTGGCGCATTAATTGCCCACTATCTAATATCTTCTAAAATAATTAACCTACCAAAATAATCACAGATAATTCTTCTTTTTACTTTTACCTTGCTCATTAAAGGCAAATGGGTGAAAATTAGGACGGTTTTTCCCTTCTTCCATCTACGGCGACGACTGGGTTTCTTTAGAGACTAGTATTCCGGCGACAACGAACATAGCGTGAGACTAAATACAAGCTTTCCAGCGGCGGAACAAAGTGTATAAGGTGTCTTCGTACAATGGTTATTGGGTAAGTTGCAGTAATTTTTTTTTTCTGGTTATTCTTTCGCATGTTGTATTTTTTTTAAAAAAATTTGAAATTGTTGTAGGTTGTTTACTAAAAAAACCAATGGGTTCGAAGAAGAATACGGTAGACAAGGCGACGACTTCAGGTTTTTTATCTCGAATCCTTTGTTTTTTTTTGTGGTTTTTTGCGGTATTTCTTTTTAAATTTAATACTTCATTGTTTTTGTTTGATGCGATCATTTTTTTTATTGCATTATTATTTTTGATCGATTGTTTGTTATGTATTTTTTCGTAATATTATGATCTATTTTGCTGTTACATTTGTGAAAGTGACTAAATTTTAATATTACCTCTATGGTATTAGATCTACAGTGTTGTTTGTACTCGTCATTGTTTTATTGCTGAAAAAATGTAGTTTTGTAGTTGGAATAGTGCCACAGTTTTTTGAGTGCTTAATAAGAATAGTGGTTTTTATTTCTGTATGGTTCTATACAAATTTTGTTTATTCTATAAAGCATTGTTCAAAATAATATGTATCATTGATAGTAGTTTTAATTTAGATTGGTTTCGGTTTTTATAAAAATACATGGTTATATTCTGTAATGTAAATATTATTAAACAGTAAAATAGTATAAATAAAATGTGGGAAATAGTATCATCTATTATTGTTAGTATGATCATTGTTTATTATTTTACATGTCATTGTTACTGTCGAACTTGTACTACATTGTATGGATTTTGAGTATCCGGTTGAATTTGAATTGTTACTTTGAAAGATTTGTTTTAGACATTAATTGAAATGTTTTATTCTAATGTGACAGGTTTACTTCCCCATATTTGAAAATTAAAGCTACTATCTCAAACTGTCAAAGGAATACCAAGCAAAGCTAAAGGGTTTGAAAAGCTGAAGACTAGAAGAATGCTACTGACTTGCCCCAGCAAAATGAATAAGCAAGAAAATACTATTCTTTTGATGGGACACATGCAAATATTCAATGGGGAGAAAGAAGTTGATTGGAGTGCAACAATACCGCAAAGAAACAAAAAGGTTTTTCGTTATCTGCGTGCAAAATACTGCACAACAATGTTGTTGTTGGATAATAATGTCAGTGCATTGGGTAACATGAAAGAAAGCATGGACTATCTAAAGGTTGAGCGCGAAATCACTAACGTAAATGTGGAGCAATTTTTTGAAGATTATCTGAATAGTGAAGCATGGTTTGTGACTTTTGAAGACGTTTACTATGATATGGTTCTGAACATTTGTTTTTTTTTTTTTTTTGTTTCTGCAATGATGTAAATAGACTAAGTATTATCTAGAATCGAATATTGTGTTTGTTTTGATATTAATTAATTAGTGCAATATTTTCTATGATAACATATTTTTAAAAATATTTGTATATAATATGATTAATTTATTAACCTTATTTACGTATGTTTAATTGTAAAGATGTTGTAAAATCAAAATAGATTGTTCGAATTTATATTTATTGTTAGACATGTTTTGTTATATTAATCAAGTACAATCTCACATATAGAAAATTTATAAAATCCTTTGTATAGAATGATGTTATTCGTATAGAACAATGATCATTTATAAACAAAAAAATATGATACACAACAAATCAAAACAGCATACCAAAAAAATGTTTGTTGTTGTATGTTGCATAATATCAAACGAATTTTAATATATATTTTATTAATGTCCATTTCGTAATTAAACAATGATCAAATCTAAGCTTATACAATGATAATATTGTAACACAACAATGATCGTATATGTAAAAAGAAAATATTATTTTTATGAAAAATATGATTATTATGTGTGTACGAAATTTTGAAAATATATTATATGAATGATTTAAAATTAATTAAACAATGATACAATTTAAAATGTTTGATGGTATATATAAAAACCCTTAAAAATTTTAATCAGTAGATTGATGAAATTTAAAATGAGATATGTTACATAGTAAAAAATAATTTTTATTATAAAAACAGAATGAAATGAAAATGGTAAAACGGAATTAAAAATATCCATAAACTCTATTGATTATTAAAAAAACAAAAACAAAAATTAACCATTGTTCTAATCCAATTCCTTTTGTTGGTCACAATTCCTCGAATCGTGATTGCACATTTTGTGACAAGTTCTGCACTTTCTTAAAGTTTTTCCTTGCAAACCCAAAATGTGTTGCATACTCTTCGTAAAACCTCATTGCATTTTCTAAGTTGTTGAAACATTTACCAACAAATGGCTTCATAGCATCATCGCATATAGGAGCATACAAAACTGAAAAAAATGTAATATAAATGATCAATATAAAAAAACAATGATAAGTTATAGGTTATTCAATGATAAGTCTATCTACGAAAATTCTTTAAATAATACAAAGTCATTAAAATAGACTTTTTAAAAAAAGCGTATTACAAAACATTCCAAAGTTCGAATAACATAAACTTAATCATATTTACCATAACATATACCTAACCAAAAAAAATGATAGCATTATAAACTTAATCAGATTTACCATAAACCAGTCGACTATACAAAAAATTTAATTTTTTCATGATGAATAATACATGAAAAAATAATAAATTGAATATAATGATTAATAAAATAACATTAATATAACACAAAAAAATTAGAAGACAACAAACCCTTACGGTGAAAAAACCAAAATGCTGATATGTAATCCAATTAATAAAAACCACAAAACATATATTTTCAAAAAAAAAAAAAAAAAAAACCTGGAAATGATTGTTAATGAACGAGACTTACAAGGCAAACCAATAAAAAAGATATGATATCTTTAATAGATTGCATGAAAATAGAATATTACCAAACTAAAATACATACTATATATTCTAATTTCAATTCTACCTAAAAAGCCCTTTTGCTAATTAAAAATAATTAATTAAAAGCCACATGTCACAATTACAACCATTTGATTCAAAATATGGACGGTTAGATATATGGTCACTGTTCATTCACAGTATATGGTTCAGATTTGAACGCTACTCTATATATATATATATATATATAGTAGTGATCATATGAGAATAATTTTTAGTATGAGAAATGAAAATAAATCTCAACCTTTAATTTTGTGATTTCTACGCTCATGATCTATTTCACTCCGTGTGCAGTTTTCCTCGATTATCCTGCAGTTTTGCAAAATTAAGGTTATTTTTGTAATTTTAGGTTTTTTTAAAATCTGAAATAGTATCTCATCAGATTTTTTATTCCTTTCTTCTTCCTTCTTCGTTTGATTTGATTTATATTTCTTCTGCCGATCAGAATTTTTTTCTCTGTTTCTGGATTTCGCATTCGTGTTCGGTCTCGACTTTGTTAATTGTGCATGAATATAGTTTTAAAAAATTTGTTTTATTCAGATCGACGTTCATTTTTACTATTATATTGTTCATCTTTAGTGTTAACTTTGTGCATTTTTGTATCTTACAGGTTCATTTATTCCAAAGTGTGTTGATGAGATGAAGCATTTTAAAGGCAGAGTTTTTAGAACTGTTGATGTTGGTATTGAGTTTTATAAAGACTACGCTCGTGTTGCTGCTTTGAAGAAGAAGATGTTTAATTTTTTTAATTCGTATTTATGTAAAAATAAAGTAAATCAGGCTAAAAATGAAGTAAATCGGGCTTAAAATGTAGGTTGCTGTTTGTGTTTGAGTATTTTTACAGTTTTAGCCTTTAAAGGCTAAAACTGCATGATATTGGGGCAAAAATGCCGCATTTTTCAATTTGCTGAGAATGAATATTGTTCGTCGATTTAGTAACTCCTATTCTGACCTGATCACTACCCTATTTTGGAGTTGTAATCATATGTTAACCACTTCCCAGATGTTACATGTTACTTCATTGTCGGTGCATTATCTAGACAAGCTAATTACATTATCTAGGCTATATGCGGTACATTACGAAGATAATGTAATGCAATAATAATGTAATACATTATCTTCGTAATGAACCGCATATGACCTAGATAATGTAATTAGCTTGTCTAGAGAATGCACTGACAATGAGGTAACATGTAACATCTGGGAAGTGGTTAACATATATATATATATATATATTGCTTCACATCAACAGTTAGCCATTGGAATTTACTTTTTGAGTTGTGCCATGTTCAAGCTTGACTCATTAGTTTCAAATTTATATATAGGGAGCGGATCCAGTAAGAAAACTCTTAATGTGAGAAAATGAGAAAGATGCTTGATTGCATTCACGGCATTGCTTGATTGTATTCAGGTCGTTGCTTGATTGCATTGTTGCTTGATTGTGCTTTAGTTGTTGCTTGATTATTTTGTTGCTTGATTGCATTTTAGTTGTTGCTTGATTCAATATCAACCATTGATTTTTTTAGATCTGATGGACATGATTCATTCTTTTTTCTCACGTGGGAATTTTTTTTTACATGATCCCTTCTCTTTATATATATATATATATATATATATATATATATATATATTGAAGACTCTGAAGTTCACACACTTAATCGAGCCAAACAAACTTTATAAATGTAAAATAAATTTTAAATATTCATTATTATTTTAAAAGAAAAAATTATTTATTCTAAAATTAATATCAATTTCATGATTTCAATTATTCTCTTCACAAGAAATATTTATCATTCTTAATTATTACTTTTCAATCAACAAAAATATTATTTTATAAAATTGATTGTTTTATATTTCTTATTAATATTAGCTAACAAACTTGCTCAAGAGTTCACGATTCGAACACTATGGAGCTCAAATTTAATTTGTTTAATTAAAGAGCTTGAACAAACTTTTATTAAGTAGAGATTCGAGTAACTTACGAATAATTTGGTTCATTTATATACCTAACCAATTGTTTTAAAAGAATAGTGATAATAAATGACATTTTCGAATTTTAAAAATGTAGATTTTAGGTGAAAAAAATTCTATATCTGTACGTAGACCAAAGTCATAATTTATGAAAAATCATAATTGCAAACATATAAGAATTCAACAAAAATTGAATTTATTAATAAACGGTTTACTTTTTAATATTATAAAAACTAGCCGTTAAATAGAAGCATATCTTTGCGTTGTGGATGTAACGTTCGGTAATGATTTGAATTATTGGGTTGGAAAACGGACACTTCTTTTATAAAAACCCACCTCACGTCTTCTCTCTCTACCTGCCTCCATCTCTCTCTCTATAGACTGTGCATCTGCATCTCAATCAATCGATCGCGGAGGGAGAGACAGATCCCTTTGCAATCACAGCTCTCTTCTTCATCGATTTGCATTCAATCTTGAATTCAGAATCTCTGCTTTTCGTTCGCTGTAAAATTTAATCATTTAATCGAACGGTCTAAGGAGGAGACAATGGCCACCGGTACTAACACCCACCACCAAGACAGCAACCCCAACACCCCGGCCGCCGCCGCGGCGCCGGCGAAGCAGGCTGTTCCTGCTTCGAAACCCGTCGATACTCAGTCCGTTTTGAAAAGGTACTACTAAAATTATTCCCTCGATCGCACTTACGTTTTGGTTTAATTCAAATTTTGGAAAGTCCGATTTTTTTAAAATTGTATGTATACGTGAATTCGACTGGTTTCTTTAGGGTTTCGATAAGCCCAGCCGTCCGATTTGTGGGAAAAAAGAATAGGGATAAATCTTGTGCGCTATTTTGCATTGTGTTGATTCTTTCTTGCTTGATCTTCGTTATTAACATGGTGAAATTAACATTATACAACATTAATTTATTGTTATAATTCAATGAATTCATTAATTCGAAATCGATGGAATTGTCATTTAATCAGGCTTAACAATATGGAATGCAGATATGATTACACTTTAGGTTAAATGAAAATGGTCATGTTGGATTAATTAGTACACAATTACATTACATCAAAAACGGTATCAGCTGGTTGAGAAGCAAGAACCATGCCGACTTTAGTTTTGGTGCAGCACTATTAATTTTGTGATACATTTATTGAGAAAAGCTGATTTTTGGTTGGAATATATAGAGCTCATTAGGTTAAGTTAGGAGTGTAACATCAAAACATCATTTCGATGATTAATTTATGCCAAATCCGGTTTGTGTGGGTTGGATATGATTATTTTAACCTTACATATGTTTGTGCCAAACTTGATGTTGTAGATTGGAAATGGCAGTGGTGATGCTAATGTGCATAACATGTCGTAATTTCAGATATTTTCAACTTATCCATCTCATGTTTATTGTTGTTCACAAGTGTAGAGTGTCTCTGATGCCAATGACTAACTGTGCGTATTCTGGTTGGTGAAACAGATTGCAATCCGAGCTAATGGCCCTAATGGTAAGAACTATGCTTTGCTAGCTTCTTGTGATGCCGATGCCACCTTTGTTTAGGAAATGACATTTTATCTGACTTCAGTTTTTTTCTTGAAAAAAAAAAAAAAAAACCCATAGATGGGAGGTGATTCTGGAATATCAGCCTTCCCCGAGGAAGACAACATATTTTGCTGGAAAGGGACGATCAGTGGCAGCACGGATACTGTCTTTGAAGGAACTGAATACAAGTTGTCACTGTCGTTCCCCTCGGAATATCCTTTCAAGGCGCCCAAGGTTAAGTTCGAGACATCCTGCTTCCATCCCAATGTTGATGTGTACGGGAACATATGCCTGGACATATTACAGGATAAGTGGTCATCAGCCTATGATGTTAGGACTATCCTGCTATCGATTCAGAGTTTGCTTGGAGGTAAATATAAATATAACCATGTATATTGATTACTGAGCATGCTTTCTGATTTAAATAATGATGCTAATCAGCTTGTGGTTGTAAACATTTAGAGCCAAACATAAGTTCACCACTCAACACTCAGGCAGCAGCACTTTGGAGCAACCAAGAAGGTAGGTTTGGAATAATGCTTGTTGTTTTGTGCTGCATGCTGATGATCTTATTATTCGAATTTTCATCTGCAGAGTACAGGAAAATGGTGGAGAAATTGTATAAGCCAAGCGTCTAGACGTTTGTCGTTTGAAACTATAGGAATGAATTGAAGGTTTTTTTGAATGCTACATGTTTTGCATAATTCTTTTTAATGTTGTGGAGAAAATACTGCTTTTTTCGACTCTGTGTTTGTTGTGTATTCCAATATTGGAGCAATTATAGAATAATATTTTACAAATTAAAATTAGGCCTATAGAAAAATAACATAAAGTAGCTTCTAACTTCTACTGAAATAAGTGTGTTCTATATAAATAAAAATTAACCAAAAAACGTGTAAAAAACTAAACTAAAAATATTAATACAAACGACACTGAATTTACCATAATTTTAAGATCAATCAATACTAACTTTAATTTAAACTCAAATTAAATAAATATAATTAAAATAAAACACTAAATAAAATTGATTTAATAAAAAACAAAAATACCTTAAAGAATATATTTATCATGTTTTTAGATAATCAAACAGTGGAAAAGAGTGAATAATATATATACTACTAAAAAATATAATTATGTTTTTAATAAAAATATAGGAAAAACTAGGTTTTTTATCCCAAATAATTAAGTTACTGGGAATTTTATCCCAATTTTTCGCAGTTAGGGAATTTTATCCCAACTTTTAATTCCGTTAAGGAATTTTATCCTACTTGACGGATGACGTTACTTTTATGCTGACTAACCCGTTTTATTTCACGTGGGTGTTAACGTGGCGTCCTTGTATTTATTTTTTTAAATTATTTTAGACCATATCATTCAGTTATTTAAAATAAAGACTACAATCTCTAAATTTTAAAACCCCTAAATTAATTAACGTGAATAGAGTCTCCCCAAATTCTGAAACGACGAACAGAAACCTCATTTCGATGGCGGCATAGACGGCAACGGCGAGTTGACGGCGGTGAGAGACTCGTGCATCTCCAGGCAAGTCGAATGTTCTTTTTCTTTTTCTTCCTATTTTTCTATCAGAATAACTGTACCTGTTTATCTACATCCTTGAATCTGCATGCGTTTATTAAATTTTGTAGGCTATATATTTCTATTTGCTTTTCTTCATCTTCTCATTTTAATTCTATTTTCACTTCAAAAATAACGTTTCCAAATTATTTGGCCATGAGGAATCATACAACTCAATCAATTGAGAATTGTCAATCTGCTGTAATTTATAACACGATCAACAATTTTATTTTGTAGTTTTTTTTATCTATTTTTAATTTACTTAATTTGACATTATATGCTCATGTTTTATTTTCTGAAATCTGGATGTGCTTCAGCTTATTTTTGAAAGGTTATTCATAAGATTCTAAATCTTGATAAGACTAATATTCTCCTCTTCAATCCAAGATTCGAAGCCCATGGAATAAATTGATTAAGCTTCCATGACTAGTTGATAGGTGGTACCTTGATTCACGTTGATTGCCATTTTTTTTCAATATTACAGATTCAAATTCAATGGACAATGAGAATGAAAGGATTTACAATGAAGCGGAGATACAAAACAATATGAGTCCACTGTCCGAATATGAATCATCTAATGACTCACCGTATTCTTTAGAATCTGATGAAGATGATGTAGGGTTTAGGAGAAGTAAGAAGAATCATAGATTACCAGTTTACAAGGTTACAATGGACACAAAGAGTTTAGTTTTTGAGGTGGGAATGCAATTCTCTGATTTTAAAGAATGCAAAGAGGCAATTAGGAATTGGGCTATAGAAAATGGCTATAACATTGGGTGGAAAAAGTCAGATGAGAAAAAGATTGAAGCTAGGTGTGATGGTGCTTGCCCTTGGATGATATATGCTAGTAGAATAGCACATGAGTCGACATTTGTTATTAGGATATTGGTAGATAAGCATACATGTTTTCGAAAAAGCCACAATAGACAAGCCAACAGCGATTGATTGGCCTCAGTGATATTGTCTAAGTTGGAGAGGAATTCCCCTGTAAAGGAAATTATTGAAGATATTCAGCTTAGGTATGGAGTGTTAGTGAATGAATATTTGTGTTACACAGCGAAGGCGAAAGCATTACTCCAGTTGAGGGGGTCATTTGAGAGTCACTACAGAAATCTAAAATCTTATGTTGCCCATTTACAACAAATGGATAGGGAAGGGAGATTTTTTCTGAAAACCAGTCTAAACACTGATGAACAACCCGTGTTCGAGAGGGTTTATATAGGTTTCTCGGCTTTCAGAAAATGATTTCTACGAGGATGTAGAAGATGTATTTGCTTCGATGCGTGCTTTTTGAAAACAGGTATATGTTTTTCATAACTTTTTATACAAATAAATATGAATCTTTTTCTCACGTTGATTTTTTTCTATGAGCAGTACTAGGTGGAGCTTTATTATTAGCTGTCGGAAAAGACTGCAATGACAAAATGTGGCCGATTGCATGGGTTGTAGTTGAGAATGAGTCTGAAGCCTCATGGACATGGTTTTTCAACCACTTGTTTGAAGATTTGAACATTGAAGACGGTTTGAATTGGACGTTCATGAGCGATAAACACCGGGTAAAGACTGTTTATACTAATTTATATTCATTTTATAACTTTGCATTTATACTAATACATGAATTCATTTATGCAGGGCATCATCAATGGCATCATGAAGTTGACTCCTCAAGCTGAACATCGACATTGTGCGAGACACATCTATGTGAATTGGAAGAAGAAATTTCCAGGCAGAAAAATGAAGAAATTGTTTTGGGATGCTGTTAAGTGCACTTCAGTGATAGAGTTTAATTTTTCGATGTCACTGCTTAAGGCTGAATCTGATGAAGCCCATATTCAATTCATTGAAAGGGAACCGAGGAGATTTTGTAGATCACACATTTCTTCTTCCACAAAGACAGACATGGTGGATAACAATATATGTGAAACATTCAACAGTTATATTCTCAAGTTCAGAGATAAACCGATTATTGACATGTTGGAGGGCATTAGACAGAGTTTGATGTGTAGATCACCTAAGCTCATGGAGAAATTGGAAGCCTCTTCATATGTTCTTTGCCCCAGTGTAAACAAAAAGTTGGATAAATTGCAACATATGGTTCATAATTGTATCATCAAGCCCGCATTAGAAATGAAGTTTGAAGTTCATGTATTTGATTGGTGTTTTATTGTGAATCTTCAGAGTAAAGAATGTAGCTGCAGAGGTTGGTCTTTGACGGGTATTCCATGTTTTCACGCGCTAGCATGTATTAATCATGTTAGGGATGACATTGTCACATACGTGGATGACTTTTACCTTAAGGTAAACTGCATGGAGGCTTATAAGAATTGTTTACAACCGATTCATGGAGCCAAATACTGGCCAAGTGTGGAAGGGCCTCCGATACTACCTCCTATCTTCATACGACCTCCTGGTAGATTAAGGAAGAGTAGAAGGAGGGATGTAAATGAGGAACCAAGCACATGAAAGAAGGCATGGAGGGTTAAGTGCAATAGATGTAAAAAGATTGGTCATAATTCATAGACATGTCAGAATCCTCTAGCGGAGCAAGTGTCTTCTATTGAGCCTTCTTATAAAAAAAAACGGGGACGACCTACAAGGACATCCGATCATCTGGAGAAAAGGGAAATGAGACAGGTAATCATTTTTTTTTAACAATTTTTAAAATATATATATTGTACTTGAAAACATTTGTTAACAATTATAATTGTAGGCAAGAAAGGGTTATGGGGTGTTGACAGGGCCATCTGAAAATATTTACATCAGACCACTTGGAGCAGCAAGAACCACTGTATTGAGAAGACAAGAAGAAGATGAAAGTCGGGATTCTCAAGTTATTGATGAGAGCTAAAATGTTGTTGAAATTTGGAGGGCTGAGCTTTATTGGTTTGTGTTGTGATCAGGCGTAGTTTTTGGAATTTATGTACTTCATGTGTATTATTTACTTTTGAACATGGTAACTTGAGTTGCAGTTGATTTATTGGTATGTGTATTATTTACTATCTCACCACCAACTATTTGCCTTGGGTGAAATTTAACAATTTGTAACAATCTTTTCTTCTGATATTATTTAGTATATTTGTTGGTTCCATTCTTCAGTATCCATTTAAGAATTTAAATTTCTTTTGGTATTTCATATCATTATTGGAAAATATTAAAACACAACAAAAGTTTTAGAGGCATTTTCGAACGGGGAAGTAACTGAGCAGATAAAGAGAGACATGCTCTATTCCAACAACTATTAGTCTTTTGCAATAAAATGCAAACAAGAGTTGGTTCCAGAATTTTTCATTGTCATCTCTACGTAAGCAATTTTTGTCTCCATTAATAGTTGATCCACATTATAACTACTATCTTTTTACTGAGTAAGTAACTTTGAGTCACATGCGACAATCTTGACTGACTCGACAGTTTCCTGGCCCTCCTCACTTTTAAGCTGAGTATTTTGTAAAATGAAAGTCTAGACATTGTCACAGAATCAATAGGTATGAAGATGCCCCTATAGCAATAAGGTGAAGGAGAAAGCAAAACATCTGTATTATGAACTCCAAAAAATATAAATATACAAGGGTTACTGAACAAGAATGAAAACAGCTACACATGCAAAGAACTGAAAATTAGAACCAAGAAAATTCATACAAAGAATCTATCTACCCAAAAGTGGATGCCTGCCCAAGTTGAAAGGTGAACCACTGTAAACTAAATGATATAGTGTGCATCTCATTACTAGAATATGACTACAAAAAGTTCCACTTCTCGACCAATCAACCCATGTTAAGCTCCTGTGCCAAGAGATTCGCTGCTTGTATTGTCAGCATGGTGGGGAAGTAGTGCTCATCCACATAACATGTTGGCTTGCAGAAGTCTGAGAATTTTGGCCTAGGGTCGTCCAATGCGCCCATGAAGTTGTACTTGGACCACATTATGTAGTTGTAGATTGTGGTGAAGTTGTAGAGGGACACGATTTGGATATCAACACAAATCGCTCATTGGAAATGTCAAGCAATGCATTAGCCAGAAGTCTCCTCTCTGCATCGCACATAATCATCTTTCCCTATTCTGCAACCTGTGATAGATAAGTTTCTATAAAAAATCTGATAAACATCTCTCAGGCCTTTCTTCAAACAACTGTGATATATATGTTTCTATAAAAAATCTAATAAACAACTCTCAGGCCTTTTTTCAAACATTAACGCAAGACAAATATTCAAGCTTTAATCTCATATTAAAATATATTGACTATAAATGTAAATACCACTCTTCTCAATCGACTTTCAAAAGATTTTTCAGCATAAATACATGTGGGTTCAAGGACGAAGATAAACCACAGTTATTCTGATAGAAAAATAGGAAGAAAAAGAACATTCGACTTGCCTGGAGATGCACGAGTTTCTCACCGCCGTCAACTCACCGTTGCCGCCTATGCCGCCATCGAAATGAGATTTCTGTTCGTCGTTTCAGAATTTGGGGAGACTCTATTCACGTTAATTAATTTAGGGGTTTTTAAATTTAGAGATTGTAGTCTTTATTTTAAATAACTGAATGATATGGTCTAAAATAATTAAAAAAATAAATACAAGGACGCCACGTCAACACCCACGTGGAATAAAACGGGTTAGTCAGCATAAAAGTAACGTCATCCGTCAAGTAGGATAAAATTCCTTAACGGAATTAAAAGTTGGGATAAAATTCCCTAACATGCAAAAAGTTGGGATAAAATTCCCAGTAACTTAATTATTTAGGATAAAAAACCTAGTTTTCCCTAAAAATATAAGTAAAAGTTAAAAATTATTTTACTTCGTAACAAAAGATTTTTTTGATGTTAATGGGCCGTTTTTCTTTTTAAGACTAAAAACGTTCTTTTTAACATCTAAGAACGATATTTTATATTTATGCCTTTTTCCCCACATTTCTGCCGCATGCTCCTGTAACTATTTTTTTCTTAGCCAAGGCCATTTCCACTGCTAAGTGGTGAATCCATGTTTATCAACATTTTCAGCCCATCTTATCCTTTTATATTTATTTTTATGTTGGAAAATTGTCGATCTAGGACCCAAAAGATAGTTAAATTGTCAATCCAGGACCCGAATTGACAATTAATCTTTCGGGTCCTGAATTGACAATTAAACTATCTTTCGGGTCCTGAATCGATAAGTTATTTTTATAACTTATAACATGAAAATGAAGAGGACTAT
Source organism: Plectranthus barbatus (assembly GCA_026898455.1). Lineage (NCBI taxonomy): Eukaryota > Viridiplantae > Streptophyta > Magnoliopsida > Lamiales > Lamiaceae > Plectranthus > Plectranthus barbatus. Next base: position 281,256 of record JAPKLW010000517.1, read on the forward strand.
ACATAAAAATATCGAATCAATCTATATCTATATCTATATATATAGTAAAGGAAAGAAGTGTAAAAATACATGTTCCTGCCAAAATTATAAAAAATATTCATGTATATATTAAAAACATTATTATTATCAATTATATCAAATATATTTATTTGATGGACATTATTTAAGATATACTTTAGAGATATTATCATATCTTTGTAAATATCTTTCTAGATTTCTATAGAAGATATGATTTCATCTTTATATATAGGACATGATATTGTAATTCTCTATATACATCAATGATTAATAATATTCTCTATTTTTCTCTCCATCGTATTCTCTATATTATTATTTATTTGCGATATACGCAGAATTTGATTTACAACACGTTATCGGTACGAACTGAGCTCTCCTCGATTTTCTATGTTCTAGTTGTCCCTTAACATATTGTCCGAAGTTTTGACGTATATGCGTTTTCCGTGATATTGGAAGGCCGACAAATAACATTCTTTTGGAATTGGTATGAAGATCATTTATGTTTATAATTTCATAATCACTATAATGGTTTTCACCTTTTCTTTACCAATCGTGCAAGGGAGCAGCTCTTCTATCTTAGTAGTTTTCAAGTCAACACAACGGCGCTGCTGTAACAAGTTTATCTCCCATGGCCTTGCCTTTGTTACTTTCCTAAATTACAATTTGTTATATTCGACTTTTGTTTCTCTTTTGCACTGTAGGAAGCCTGCATTTAGGTGATCTGGTGATAAGATAAGGGGATTGTATTGCTCCGTCTTCATTAAATCTTATTATAAATTGGTGTTTGTTAGAGATTATTATTATGGTCTCATCATATTCTGGATTTCAATTAGATTTTTACTAATATTTGGAGCATGGATTTTTCTTTTGTTATGCTTTGATTATTGTCTTGGGATCATTAATGGCACATATTTTGGAATATTTGCTTATTGACACAGATTATCCGGATTAATGACAATTTCGGATTAGAAAGGACCTTTTGGCTATCTAGATTATATAATTTGTTTGATCCTTGTCTTTGTAATTATTTGAATAATTTACTTGGATTTGGATTATTATTGTCATTGGAATTATTTCGAAGATTATTTTGGATTATTTGCTTGGACTTGGAGCATCATTTTCTTTGGGATTATTATTTGGATGCAACTATGTACGAGTCATTATTGCTCGATAAGAGTATAATCAAACGGATTATCTACTTTATTTGCAAATTCGGATGGTGCATAATTGATCTCTCTGGCTTAAATGAACAGGTAACACGTTTCATACTTAAACTCCTATATTTCATTGAACTTTTAGATTTCTTTTAAGATCCTTAGGATTTCTTATGTTTGGCATTCCATTTATTAATATTGTTATTTTGATATTCATTTATGAACTTATTGAGTACTTCTTTTAATTATCTATGCACAATGAAATTATTAAGAAGTCTTATTTAGTTGAATGTTTTTATGCATTTATTCAACTTAATTATCATGTTGCGATGAAAATGAAATTTAATGATCCATAATTTTTTATTTTATGGCATGAGTATTTGAGTCATATTGGGCATAATAATACTATAATGTGTCGGATTATCATAATGTGACATCAAATACTAATAAAAATTTATCTTTCAAAAGATATATGTGGACCAATTTATCAAACATTAGGGTCGTTTTAAAATTCATGGTTCTTATTCCTTTAAATCCGACTAGTTGCATATTATAACTAGCCCCCATATTATCGTGTGGTAAATAAACAATCATTTCCCATCTGTGAATCATTTTATTACAGTCTATATTTGTATATCATCACCAAAATATACCTCTATGGGCTCTCAATGTAATATAAAATATACGTTGTACAAAAGTCTCCGTCTATAAATAAACCCTAGTAGCCCATTATAGAGTAGTACATTGACTGTAACCATAAAGAAGATCATTTGTCGGCATTATGAGGAGATATAAGCCCAAAGATAATGGAATGCCGAAAAATGTCAAAGAATAAAAAGATCTTTATAGTTAAAGCCACACATGAATGAATCAAAACTTGCAATGAAAGCAAGTAATCTCTGCCAAATGCATTTAAAAATGCATCTATTGTATATAGTGGAATGATTGAACTTATGCACCATAAATAATTAGAGACCCTAATGGACCAAATAAATGAAATCCTTTAATACCAGAAGTATGAGATATATATTGGTGCATAAATTAAAAATTCACGGTCAATAAAATTAAATATATAAATAACACTCCAGTGACCCCTGAAGAGGAATATGTGACCTCTCGAAGAGGATTGTCCTGAAGACATGAATCTCAATACATTAGCACGTGCACCAAATAATAATATTATTGGGATTGCGGAACAAATAAATTAAAATATTATGGGAAATGATAAAAATCAGATAATGCCATGAATACTATGAGTAAAGGAGAAGAACATAAACTTTATAGTTGTCGACAACATACTTATCCCACAATTGCTCCAATCTGGATCCAGAGCTTAAATGCTACATTATGATTAGCCAAAAATGTAAAAAATGAGCAATTGGAATATAAATTAACTCGCTCATGAATATTATCCCTGCATATAATGATTACTATGAGGTGGTAAAATATAAAGAGAGATTAAGATCTCAAGGGTTTTTCGCAGAGACTCATAAATGATTTTAAATATTTGAATGGCATAATGTTCCGCTACTTGAATTCTGTGGCAGAAAATATAAATTTATATATGCAGTTACTAAATTCCATGACCACATATTGATATGAGTCATTGTACGATAATATTTATTAGGGGTGAGCAAAACCGAACCAAACCGTAAACCGGCGGTTTCGGTTTGGTTCAGTTTGGTTTATATATTAATTTCGGTGCGGTTCTGTTTAGTATTTTTGAAACTGCTAAAATTTGGTTCGGTTCGGTTTTAACCAAAATATGGCGGTTCGGTTCGGTTTCGGCGGTTCGGTTCGGTTTCGGTTCGGTTCGGGCGATTTGGATATGAATTTGTAGATTTGAACTTAGATTTGAATTGTTATTTATGAACTTGTGTATTTGGATTTATGAGTTAGACTTGTTTGTTGAACTTGTGGGATTGTATTTGGTGTATTTGGACTTTTAATGAATGTTGGAACATGAAAATGTATGTTTTAATTCAAGCATTTTGAAAAATATGTGGAAAAAGTTCAGTTTAAACCAAAACCGTGCGGTTCGGTGCGATTTGGTTCGGTTCGGTGCAAACCGCCAAACCAAACCGAAACCGCCCATTCGGTTCGGTGCAGTTTTGGTGCGGTTTACGTAATCCTAGCGGTGCGGTTCGGTTTTATTTTTTAAGATTTGCGGTTTGGCGGTTTGGGCGGTTCGGTTCGGTTTTCAGACCGAACTGACCGTTGCTCACCCCTAATATTTATGTTAAATCCCTGATGGATTTTATAGAAAATAGATCACAATATATATAGTGATAAGATCACTGTATAAATTCCTCTTGAAGAAGGAATATATTAACTTGAAAATTAATTCATGCCTTAAGATGGAGTATGAAATAAAAAGACTTAGATAAGACCAAGTATTATGTCGACCTGCAGATCGACAATCTCCCGAAGGAGTTATTATTATTTCTAACACCAGTCGATGTATAATAAGAGTTCTAGAGAGATTTATTATATCTATTCAGAACACCTATGTCATTTGATCCCCATAAGTGGATAACGTCTCATTTAGACTTAAAGAAGATAACATGATATTTTTGGATCAGAAGTTCTCTATTTAAGTGTCTTTTGTACACTATTTTATCAGGTCTGATACAATATTCAAAATTATCTTGCTAGCAGGACTTGATGCTTCTCTTACTAAGAGACATTGAAATAAGCACATTATTTGTTATCTTCAAGGTATAAAAATCTTGTTATATTCTATAAGAAACCAAGTATGACATTTGTGGTCTAAGTGAACAAATAAATATTTATTTGATCTTGATAATTATAGATTTTGGATTGATTATATTGTTCTCAATTCTGGTATTGACATTTCTTATCATTTTGAATACTTTTCTAAATCACTCATAGATGATATTTTCTTTTGAGAATTACAAAAGATGTATGATTAATATTCTTTTGCATACAATGGAAAATCGTATGATATTATGATACTTAAAATATTTCACACCCTCCAGTATGAGAATATGCACTTGTGTTGCATAAATGAATTGTGGGTACACTAGAATTGTATTCTTTTACCCACATCAATTCACCAAGAATGATCAATTTGTTATTTAAAATGTTTGATCATGTGATAATCCTGAAGATTATTCATAAGTCACTTCGTACGTATGTGGATAATATTGCATCATTTATAATTATAAGATTGTTATATTAAGTGAAGTGACAAACTCAAACTAATCATGAAGATTTTAAATATCATTGTTTTGAGGGGGAGCGACATTTTGAAAATTAAACCTTGAACGTTTACATTATGCCCTGAAGGCTAAATAGATGTACTCTTTTTCCCTTGCTAAGTTTTTTCCCATTGGGTTTCTTAGTTTTTTAATGAAGCATCTAGTGCAACAAATGAATAAACGTATGTCATGTACTCTTTTCCTCGACATTTTTATCCCATAGGATTTTCGGCGAGGTTTTTAACGAGGCATGAACATAACGAAGTAATGTCCAAGGGGGAGTGTTATAAATATATTTATTTGATGGACATTACTTAAGATATACTTTAGAGATATTATCATATCTTTGTAAATATCTTTCTAGATTTCTATAGAAGATATGATTTCATCTTTATATAGGACATGATATTGCAATTCTCTATATACATCAATGATTAATAATATTCTCTATTTTTCTCTCCATCGTATTCTCCATTGTTTTCTCTATATTATTGTTTATCTGCGATATACGAAGAATTCGATTTACAACAATTATGATCAATTATATCAAATATAAATATAGCTAAATTGGTTTGAGGTGTCAAATTTAAATTTTTGGTCCAAATTATCTGAGTTTGAATCCCGCTATCAACAAATGTAAATTAAAATTTTTAGTTTTTACACAAATATTATCTTTACAATTATTTTTTCTCATACATATAAGAATTAAAATATAAATATGTATAGAAAAATTACCACCAAAAAATCTTTAATGAAATTAATCATTATAAAATTAACAATATTAAATATTACAAGTCAATAATCGTTTATAAAAAATAATCATTCATAGTTGTTATGATTTCTATAGTTAGCATCCACTTAAAAAAGTCTATTAACTTGCAATTAAAAATCACTAAGAAACTGCATATAACAATTGTTAAGTGAAGTCGTAAACTGAATAGCTTCTCGAGTTGTATCTTCTATTATGACAAAAAAACTTCATCCATAAATTTTATTTTAAACACGCAAACAAAAAGTTGCCCAAAATTTATAATTCGTTTTTATTTTTTTTTTAAAGAAGGAGATGCAAACATTTGAATAATAAATAAAACCCAAATATGTGCTCAAAGAATTACAAGTCAAAATTATTTTAAAGAAGTCTAAACGTGGAAAATTATCTATTACACAAAGAAAACTATCATACAACCCAAAAATATTACATGACTATATAAATTTTATTATAATAAAAGTAAACTGTAAATTCATTTCAAAAAATTTATTCTAAATATGCTGGCAAATAATTTCCTAATATTTATAATTCAGCCAACTAAAAATATATGAACATTTGAATAAACAAATGAATAAATTTCAAATACTGGTCCAAAAATTATATTCAAGTTAAGCTCATTTCAAAAAAAAAAAAAAAAAACTACACATATTAGTCTTAAAGAAAGCTACAAAGAAAACTGTCGAGCAAATAAAATCTTTAAAAACCGTAAATCTATCAATATATTAAAATAGAATAGTGTAATCGTTCCCGCAAAAGATCTATTTGTATTTTCCAAATAATTATTTTAAAAAGTATTAAACTTTTTTTTCACTAACATAATTTCTATTAACATACTAAAATTTTTTGTCGCTTTCCTCAATAAAAAATAATAATAAATCTCAATAAAATTACTTTTATTACTTTTTCTTTAAAACTTTATATTTTCACCTTTTATTTTATTTGTTGTGTTTAAATATTTAAATAATAAAAGTAATTTTATTTTAAGAACAAATGAAGTTTTTAAAAAATTATACTTAAAAATATAATAATTTTAATTATATTATAATATAAGATATTATTTATTTCATTCGTACAACGTGCGGGTTTAAACCTAGTATAGATTAAAGCAAAGAAGTCTAGAAAAAATTGTTCCCGTCAAAATTATAAAATAAATATGGATATGTATATTTCTGAACTAATTATTGTCAAAATATTGAAATAGCTGAGTTGATTTATGGTGTCTAGAATAAATCTTTACTTCAAAAGGTATTGAGTTCAAATCCTACTCTCAACATATAAATATATATTAAAATTTTTATTTTTTTATCAACATATTATATATGTATTAAAAAAAATAAAACATGAGTATCTTTTTATTTTATTGAAATTATAATTTATTAAGTTATGTTAAAAACATAAAGTGTGGGTACACTAGGTTGAAAACGTGTACTCTTTATCATATCTATCAATCACATAACTATTATATATAACATTCTGTAACGCCCCCAACTGACCTTCTCTAATTTGGAGTCGCGTTACATTGATGTTCTGGTTTTCTCAAACATTTTCTTATTTAAATAAAGCGGAAGACTTGAATAAATTGAGAGGTAATTAAATAACATATAAAGTAGTACTTCGAGTCTGAGTTTTAAGAACAACATTCAAAACATTCAATCATTCAAAATGTGGGAAGGATAGAACAGAGCGTGTGGCAGCGTGTGTGTAACGTGGCGGAGATATGCATATGAAGATGCATATCTCTCAGGATTTATGGATTTCAGAATTCTTCACTTCGCCTGTTTACACCCCTTGTACTCCGATCCTCGCTGCTCAACCTGCACGTTTTAGAAATAACACGAGGGGCTGAGTACTAATGTACCCAATGGAAAATATGCCCGAAAACATACATTTATATAATAAAATATGCTATGCAACTCAGACAGATAGACACGGGGTTTTGTTGAAAAGAACCGTGCTATCTAAAACATTTTCATTTGCGCGCTATTTTACATGTTATTATATCTGGTTATCGTTTTGTAACTGGAATCTGACCCACTTCCGGGTTACGATGACTAGTTGGGAATGAATACACACTCAACCCACTATCATCAAAGTGCACTAATCTCGGAACACACTGCATCGAGACCCGATCGTATAAATTTAATCAAATTACTTTCTTTTCAGGGTTTACAGTCACCACCATTTCACCATAAGGTAGCTAACCTCAACACAATTAATAAGAGTAGCTCAAGTACTATACGTAGCAGTCAAACAAAGGATATATATAATAGCACAAAACATGCATAGCATCTCATTTTAAAAACAAAACATTTAACACATTTTGAAAAGAAAACACATTTTGCTTTTATAATCAAAATAGTTTCCCACCTGGTGTTAGGCTTTGATTATAGATGCTTTCCCGCTAAATGAGCTTAAATTCCTCAACTTTCAACCTCCTACAAAATTATCAGGGCCAACTAATTAGGATAGACGATCTAGGACAATAGCGAATTCAACCAAATCCAGGTAACCAACTCATAATCAAACTCAAACTAAACATGATTTCCATAATTTCCTTCGATCCTAACTAACGATATTAACGACTTAATTAACATTCCAATGCATGCTTTTACTCCTAACATGCTTCTATAATCTTAATATAAGCTCATGGATCAAGTATAATTCGAATAGGAAAGAAAACTAGTCAAAAATCACATTTTATTCTCAAAGCTGCAGCCCGTCCCGAGCGGAACACGTCCGTCCCGAACGGGATGGACGTTCGGAATTTCTTGCCCTGCCGAGGGCTGTCCCGATCAGGACACACCCATCCCGAACGGGATGGTGCCCTCCTACTGCTCCATTTCTTCGCAAACTCTTCGGATAAAGGGTCTGAAACTCGATATATAATCCGATCTACTCATCCGATTTCACATGCAATCATACCATCAAGATCCCTAGCTATCATAGAACACGAATCAAGCCTCCAAACATGAAAATTACACCAAAATAAAGGGTTGGGAAGAAGCTCACCGGAAAACCTTATTCACGGCGGCGAAGTGCTTTTCCGGCAACAAACTTCGTGTCTCAAGGTGCCAAAATGCTCTCTACGAGGTGAGGAACACGAAATGTCAACTAAGGCTTGTGATATACAACCAATTCCAAGATCTAAAGCTGGAAATTCAAACTCTTACCAAAATGAGGTATATTACCAAAATAATAAACTCCATCTCCACATAAATATGTGTATCTATATTGCTATGCTTATATTTATATATATATATATATATATATATATATATATATATATATATAAATTCCAATTATATAAATATATAGCTCCAACCTCCATGTGTCACAAATGCTACATGCATAAGCTTCCAAAATCAACTTCAAGTTATATGATAATTCATTTACCACCATGATACTTTCAAAATAGCATATATTACACCACAACTAATTTCCAATAATTATTTCATCTTAATAAACCCTTCAAAACTACATAATTAAATAAGTCAACTTTGACTTAGGAATTCCGATTATTCGATCGCGAATAGAATGAAATCAAAAGCTCTCAAATAATAATTGCTCAAAATTAAGGAGAATTTCTCTTTATTAAAATAATTAAGCATTGACAAGAGCTTAATTTTACTTGAGGCATTACATCCCCTCACCCTTATAAAAATTTTGTCCTCTCCTTCATCTTCTCCTCTAACTCCCAAGTCGCTTCTTCACGCCCATGGTGACTCCATTGCACCTTTACGAGCGGAATTGCCTTATTCCTTAGCTCCTGAATCTTACGGTACAAAATCGCTTCTGGACGTTCTTCATACTGCAATTCTGGGCTCAAAACTACTTCTTCCTGGCGAATCACGTGTCTAGGATCGTATACGTACTTCCTCAACTGAGATACGTGAAACACACTATGAATATTACCCATGCTCGGGGGTAGTGCTAATCTATATGCTACTGGACCAATGCGCTCTAATATCTCATAAGTTCCCACATAGCGCGGTCGCAGTTTGCCTTTCGCTCCAAAACGCACTATTCCCTTGGAAGGCGAAACCTTGAGGAATACCTTATCCCCTAAAGCAAGAGATAGCTCGGCCCTTCTTGAATCAGCATAGGATTTCTGCCTGCTCTGGGCTTCTCTGATCCTCTCTCGGATCTGACGAACTATTTCAATCATCTCGTTCATAGCGTCAGGTCCAATCACCTTTCTTTCCCCTACCTCATCCCAGTATAGAGGCGAACAACACTTTCTTCCATACAATGCTTTGTAGGGAGCCATCCCGATTGTTGCCTGATAGCTATTATTGTAAGCAAATTCAATCAAAGGCAAATTCGGCTCCCAACTGCCTCCTCGATCCAAAACTACTGTTCTCAACATGTCCTCGAGAGTTTGAATGGTCCTCTCAGATTGACCATCAGATTGAGGGTGAAACGCCGTGCTGAAATTCAGGCGAGTCCCCAGCTCTTGTTGTAAGCTCATCCAAAAACGAGATGTGAACTTTGCATCTCTGTCAGACGTAATAGATTTCGGCACTCCGTGCAGTCTGACAATCTCTCGGACATATATCTGAGCCAATTTATCTGATCCATAGTTCATTTTGATCGGTAAAAAATGAGCACTCTTCGTTAGACGATCCACTATGACCCATATCACCGTATTTCCTTTCTGTGATTTTGGCAACCCCGTCACAAAGTCCATGGTGATATGTTCCCATTTCCACTCAGGGAAGTCTAAAGGCTGCAACTTCCCATACGACCGCTGATGTAACGCCTTAACTTGTTAACATGCCAGACATTTCTCTACATATAAGGCTACATCCTTCTTTATACCATCCCACCAGTACTTGGTTTTCAAATCTTGGTACATTTTAGTACTTCCTGGGTGAGCGGTATACGGCGTATCGTGAGCCTCACTCAAGATCTCATCCCTCAATTCTTCACTGTTTGGCACTAGGATTCTGTCTCTGAACAGTAGTGCACTATCAGGTGTCTCCCGATACTCTCCTACTGGCTTGACCTTTAACTTCTGGCGCAGCCTCGCAATTTCTGCGTCTCCTCCACAATTCTTTCCCTTAAATCTGGCACCACAGTTAAAGCTGCTACTTCACACCTCTTCCTCTCCGAAGGCGATATTACATCTAGGCGAAGTTTTTCAAACTCTCTAATCAAACGGCCTTCTCTTGTAAGCATACAACCTAACTGTGCTTCTCCCTTCCTGCTCAAGGCATCAACTACTGAATTAGCCTTGCCTGGGTGATAGTTTATCGTCAAATCGTAATCATTCATGAGTTCTAACCATCTCCTCTGCCTCATATTCAGATTCTTTTGTTCGAAGAAGTACTTCAAACTCTTATGATCAGTAAATATGGCACACTTCACCCTATAGGGATAGTGTCTCCAAATCTTTAGCGCATAGATTACGGCCGCTAACTCTAAATCGTGCGTTGGATAATTCACCTCATGCGGTCTTAACTGCCTCGACGCATAAGCTATCACCTTCCCATCTTGCATCAACATGCAACCTAGCCCATTCTTAGATGCATCAGTGTAAACCACAAAGTTCTTGTCTGATTCTGGCACTGCTAAGACTGGCGCGGTTGTCAACAACTGCTTCAACTTCTGGAAGCTCTCTTCACATTCCTTCGACCACACAAACTTCACACCCTTCTGAAGCAACTGCGTCATCAGCTTCACAATCTTTGAAAAGCCCTCGATGAATCTCCTATAGTATCCTGCCAATCCAAGGAAGCTGCGAATCTCGTTCGGCGTCGCCGGCGATTTTCAGTCTATCACCGTCTGAATCTTAGTTGGATCTACCTTGATTCCATCAGCCGACACAATGTGACCCAAGAACATCACTTCTCTCAGCCAAAACTCGCACTTGCTGAACTTCGCATACAACTTCTCATCCATCAAAGTCTGTAATACCATTCTCAGATGTTGCTCATGCTCTACTTCGCTCTTCGAGTATATCAGAATGTCATCAATAAATACCAACACGAAGTTATCGAGATACGGATTGAATACTCAATTCATTAAATCCATGAACACTGTACGTTTATGCTTGTAAGCTGGGGTGAAATGGTGGTGACCGTAAACCCTAGAAAGATAATAAGCTCGGGTGAAATGGTGGTGATCGTAAACCCTGAAAAGAAAGTAATTTGATAATTCTTATACCATCGGGTCTCGATGCTGTGTGTTCCGAGATTAGTGCACTTTGATGATAGTGGGTTGAGTGTGCATTCATTCCCAACTAGTCATCGTAACTTGGAAGTGGGCCAGCTTCCAGTTACAAAACGATAACCATATATAATAACTTGTAAAATAGCGCAAATGAAAATGTTTTAGCTAGCACGGTTCTTTTCAACAAAACCCCGTGTCTATCTGTGTGAGTTGCATAGCATATTTTCTTATATAAATGTATGTTTTCAGGCATGTTTTCCATTGGGTACATTAGTACTCAGCCCCTCGTGTTATTTCTAAAATGCGTAGGGTGAGCAACGAGGATCGGAGTACAAGGGGTGTAAACAGGCGAAGTGAAGAATTTCCCAGTATGGTGTGGTTCGAGGATGAACCAGTGGAAGCTGGTGGGCATGTGATGACATCAACTTCTTAGGGATTGGTGTTAAAGGGTAGGGGATGAGTTCGATCCCTCCTACCAACAACCTTCCAGGCTTGGTAGGCGCCAGCTGGAGATGTGGTTGGGGTGCATCGGACTGCAGGCCCTGACATCGGTCCTTGGGGGG